>CAUYRH010062445.1:0-70029 GCA_963574655.1 Perodicticus potto
GTGAATGATGTATGCAGGAATCGACTCCTATAACTTTAACAGCTGTAGAAGAAGACAAGATAACAGGAAAGGGGACTTCCGAAGTTGGGGTTAGGGAAGGTGAATTAGAGGGGAGAGTTTTGATCATGACTAGATCTCCAGGAGGGAAAAGTTCCTGTTTTAGTTAGTATGTCCCTCCCCAAAAGGGGAGCAGGACTTTCAGGCGTGATTAGGGAGGCATGAGAGAAAAGCAAGTCATCCCAATTGCAGCTTAAAGGCTGGGAGAAAAATTTGGTAACCGGCTTTCCAGACACCCCCTGTATAGTTATGGATTTGGGAGAAAAAAGACCACGGTTAGAGAGAAGTACAGAAAAGGTTGCTCCAGTGTCCAAAAGAAATTTTATCTCCTGGAGCTCCACTGTAAGACAAACCTGGGGCTCTTGAGGGGTGATGACACAAGCTGGAGCCATGAGAATTTGCCCCAGGCGCCCTCAGTCCAGTTTGGGCTCTGATGGGGTCACGCCCCAGGAGGCCTTCACCTCCGGGGACAGGCCACCCTGCAGTGGTTACCCTTGCATTCTGGACAGGGGCCAGGTGGCTTGCCCAGCCAGTGGTGCTTATGGGGGCAGTCTTTTCTGAAGTGGCCAGTCTGACCACATTGGAAGTATTTGTTTTTCACTCCTCTGGTTTCCCTCTGCCCCTGAAAGTTGCTCGTTTGTTGGAGTGCCATTTCTAGAGCTGTCATTCTTTTCTGTTCCTTTCTCTCTTTTTCCTCCTTTCTCTCCAGGTCTTGGTTATAAAAGACCATAGTGGCCATTTTAAGAAGATTCTCCAGGTTATGGTTTGGGCCTAGAGCCAATTTCTGGAGTTTTCTTTGAATGTCTGGAGCTGCTTGAGTGATAAATTTGTCTTTTAAGATAATCTGACCCTCTATGAAGTCAGGTGTTAATTGGGTGTGTTTTCTCATTGCCTCCCTAAGCCTCTTTTTTTTTTTTTTTTTTTTTTTTTATAATCATAGCTGCGTACACTAGTGCAATCAAGGGGCACAATGTGCTGGTTTCATATACAGATAATTTTCTTTTTATGGAATGAAGAAGCCAGAGACAGCCTAATTATAAACTAAGCATTCTATCAGTTATTTGGAGAGCATGTTTGGGTTTTTCTGGTTGGTCCTGAGTTAGAAATGGGTATAAAAATTGAGGAAGTTGGCAGTCATTGATCACATTTTTACTGCCTGGGACCATTGCTGCAAAGGTTGGTTTAGCTTTCTGGGCTGTTTGCTGAAGTGTTTGTGGGTTAAAGTTCTGTTGTATGGTCTGGCCATAAATCGGTCTCTCATAGGATCACTGATATTTTTGGCTAAAGTAAGAAATTCTAGCATTTGACTATGAAGACAAGGAAGCTGTGTTGTATGCATATATATTCCACTAAGCTAGGACTCCCACCCATTTTATAAAATATGAAGAAGGAGCCCAGTTGAGAAATAAAGGTGTAATATGAGGGAACTAGTTGGAAAAGAATTAAGATGATCCTAGATACTGCAATGCTCTGTTGGAGAGTAGAAGGTTCAGATTACTTCCTTCCCTTCTCACAAAGCAAGAATTGAAATAGGAACACTTTAGGGGAATTCACTACTTTCCAGCAAGGGTAGGAATGGTTTCGACGGGATGACAAAGAGAATGACCTGTACAGGATATGCACATGGTGTTATTTCCATCTAGTGGGAAACTTGGCGGAGAATTTTTTCAGGATAGATGATGCAATCATGGGGGAAAAACGATGGATAATTGTCTCCAGCATTATACACCAAGAGGTAAGCACACTTTGTTTTTTTCAAAGTGGATATACAAATAGTCAAGACATGTATGAAAATATTCTCAGCATCACTAATCGTAAGAGAAATACAAATTAAAACCACAATGAGCACAGCTTGATATCACCTTACTCCTATTGGAATGGCCATTATTAAAAAATAAAAAAACAATAGATATTGAAGAAGATGCAATAATAAGGAAATACTAATACTCTATCAGTAGAAATGTAAACCAGATTGCAGAATGCAATATTTGATAACACAAAAGTTACTATAATCAACAGTAAGTTAGGCGTACTTTAAAATAATTGAAAAGGGGGAAATTGGACACTGCCTAACACAAAGAAGTGATATATACTCAGGGTGATGGACACTCCTATTACCCTGATTTGATAATTACACATTCTATTTCTGTATAAAAACATTGTGTGCACCCCATAAATATTTTATGTACCTATAATAATTAAAAATTTTTTTAAAAGTTTATGATTTTGTAGTTGAACATCTTTTCCAGAGCTAACAACCTGTTATTCTAGGATACTGTAACATACTCCTTGTAGTACTTTGATACAAGCATAGCTTAATCTCTCCATCTTAGTTTATTCATCTATAATATTGAGGTCAGAATACCTACTGTGAGAAGGCATTTATTGTTTGTTTACCCAGTAATCATTCCCTCCTTCTAGTGCTACTGAATTTTTTATTGAGAGACTTTGCTCTGTAATCAGATATGTTATCCAGATAAGACGTACCTTATTTTTGTTTGTGTGGTTAGATCAAGCAACTTTAACCGTCTGAGGGTTAAAAGATCCTCTGAGTGTTTATCAGGTTTTTTAAAATTATGCTATCCTAGTGACGGAAGGCACATGATTGTTTTTAAGCCAAGAAGATCTGAGGAGATAATGTCTGTGGTATCTGGAAAGCTATTATTTCCCTTCTCTTATGAGAGCTACAAAAAGAGCTGTTTACTACTCTTCCAGTTTATGGGGATAAGGATGAGTCACTTTGACATAAAGACCAGGGAGGCTACAGTAATGTTCACTAAGCTGAGGAGAATCAGTGTGTTAATGAAAACAACAATGAAAACTGATAGAAGTGACTGAACCACAGAAATTATACATGAAATCCTAACGTTGCCTGAAGTGACACCCACCTCAGGATTTTTCATGTATGTAAGCAAGTGATTTAGCTTATTATTTATTTGTTTATTTAAAAACATCCAATGTTTAAGTTGTTGCTTCAATGAAGGAGCCTGATAGTGATACTTTAATGTCTAGAGAAAAATCTATAAAGCCTAATATAAAAAATAGCCACTTTCTATATGGGAGCTATAACTCTTAATATGGTAGAATCCCTCTGTAATTATAGTGTCAAGAGAAAGAAATAAGACAGAGGTTATAGGCTCATTAATATGTCAGGTGTTTATGAAATGTAGTTCAGGGTGCATGTACTTTAAAGGACAGTTTGTTTGAGCTACATAAAGATGAGTTAGAAGGCTTGACCTCATTTTACTATAAAGTTAGAGAACACATTCTAGAAAACATATTGAATGAAGTAATTACATATTTTTAAAACGTTTTATAATTGAAGTTGAGGAAAGCCACAATAATTGATGCCATCTGGTATACTTAATTATCAAGATAAATTTCAACAGAAAGAATGAGGGGGGGTTGCAAATCTCTATTATTATTATTATTTATTTATTTATTTATTTGCAGTTTTTGGCCAGGGCCGTGTTTGAACCCAGAACCTACAATATATGGGGCTGGCACCTTACTCCTTGAGCCACAGGCACCGCCCAAAGCCCTATTATTAATTAAAATTGATAGCTACCTATTGAATTCCCTAATACTTTCTCATTATAATAATATTTAATTTACTAGCATTTTTAGCATAGAGAAAGTGTTATCAACATTGTCAGGCTATCACCTAAATTGAAAATCAACACTTTAATTCATCTATTACACACTCACAACTCACCTGTCTAGCAGTCAATTCTGGCTTTGTTCTTTACCTAATTGACACGGAGAGAGTATGCAAGTAAAGGGATTGCTTTCTTCATTCAACTGCATTTGTAAGAAAACTTTACCTTTGAAAATGCATGAATTCTGTTTGCATGAATTCAACATCAATATAATTATTTGGTTTAATTAAGTCAGTGAGAAAGGAGGGTCAAACTTTGGGTCTTCATGAATTGGTTCAAGCAAATGGCTGATGAAAGTAAGAAAGTAACTCTCAATTAAAGAAATACATAATTTTTCCTGTGTTATAGAAAAAATCCTCTGAGTGTTAAGACATTAGAGATTTTTTTACTATTAGGGACAGAAGTTACATTTGCCAATGTTGAATATCTTTCCTAGGTACAATCATAAGTCTATATCACTATAGGAAATGGATACTTTTTTTTTCTCATTCTATGGATGATAATTCTCAAAAATCAAGACACCTGATACAAGCACTGGATTTAAAACATGTTTTGGGAATTCTTGGTCAGTACTGTAATTTGATGAGCTGCCCATGATTGATACATATTTGTTTTATAGCCCAGGGTTCACAAAAAGGTACATACAACTATGTCTATAAAATTGCTCTTGCTTCTAAGAATTTTCTAAGGCTGTGGAGATAGATGTGCAATATGGCAGAGTTAAAACTTTATTCCCTTCAAACATGTCGTTTTAATCTATCTCTATATATATCTCATTGAGCAATATTTTAAAAGTTACATTAAATTTTGATATCACTGGTGACAGTTGAATTACATCTACTCAAAAATCCATATGTTGAAGCCCTATCCCCTAGTAACTCAGAATCTGACCATACTTTGGAAAAGGGACATTGTAGATGTCATTAAGTTGAGATAAGATCATAGTGGAGTATGGTGGATTCTGATCCAATTCGTCTGGTGTCCTCATGACGAAGGGGAATTGGAACACAACGACACACTCATGAAAGACCCCATGAAGAGAAAGGAGAGAAGGCATCCATCTGTCAGCCAGGATGCAGGCCTGGATCAGACCCTTCCCACACAGCCATCCGAACAAACTAATGGTGCTGACATACTAGATTTGAGTTTCCAGCTGTATGTATGACAATACATTTCTTCAGTTTAACCCCAGATTAATATTTTTCTACGTCAATCTTAGCATACCATTTTATAAGATTCACCATATGAATCTGGTGAATCTTATAAAAATCACCATTCATATGGTGAATCTTATAAAATCACCAAAAATGAAACCTTCTAAAAGAGAGTTAAGCACAAAGTGTCTCCTTACCCTGAGATAATGGGGAAAAGGGATTCTATTCTATCTCTCCCAGAGAGGAAACAAAAGGGAAATAGTACAAATAACCAAGTATCTTTCAAAGTATTTGTTTCTTCTACTTTGTTAAAGATCAGATGTGAATATGAGGATGGCATCATATTTTGCTTCTCTTTTCTGATCCATAGGTCTTGTCTCTGTTTTTGTGCCAGCACCATGCTGTTTTGGTTACTATAGTCTTGTAGTATAGTGTTAAGTCTGGTAAAATGATGCCTCCCAATTTGTTCTTATTGTATAATGTTCCATTGGCTACTCGGAGTCTTTTCTGGTTCCATATGAAGTGTATTATACCACAGTAATTTATCTCTAAAGTATCTTCTTTAATACATAGATAATAAGCCAAGACTTACAACATGCTTTGAGCCCTTGAAAAAGTAAGCCAGATGAATACAATTACAACCTATTTATCAAGATTAATGGCTTTAATTAGGATAGTTAATACAACTTTGGACAATTAAGATGACTCTGCCACAAAAATTAAGTATCATTTTATTTCCTCCAATTTTATCTTTTTAAAATTGCTATTAAACAAAAAAAGTTGAATTGGTTTAGTCACACTGGATTTAATTTAGTGAAAACAGTTAACAGCTTATAGCCAAGAATGGGAACCAGAGTTAGAGACTAACTGTGTAATTCAGGAGATAAGGATAAACCAAGAGAGGGTGACCTAAGGTGTAACTTCATGGATGCCTGGGCCAGGACACCTGAGGAGAGACCTGGAGGCAAGGCTCTCTGGTGAGGTTAAGATTTCTGACTTGGTGAGAGTAAACAGATGAATGTCATGGGGACTCATTGCCAAGGTCGAAGAACAGAGATGGAGAATCGCTTCAGGGCCTGCTTCTAGGACATGGCAGCTAATGATTATTTGGAACTTATATTTCCACATATATCTTTCTTCTAGTATGGAAAAACATAAAAATAGCACAGATAAGTTTCTAAAATGCAGAAACATCTTTCAAGTGGAGAAATGGCAAAGGTTAACTCTGGTGGTCTGGAGAGTATTCCTATTTTCAGTTTTCTGCAACCTTTGCTCACCTTTTTTCAACATTTTCTAAAACTTGTATCAGATACTGAGATTTTCCTCTGACATATGCTCCCATTTTCTGCGAGTGACCATTTGTCTACAGCGTTCCTTATTCCTATACTAAGATTATAACTTTTATATTAAACAAATGGTTTTCTGAACTTACGTAGAATGTGCATGGTGAAAATAATATTATTCTGATTTATAGACAAGGTCACTAAGACCCATAAAAATACAATTACTTGGCTATGGTAACATTTGAGCATGTGTATGAACTTGCTATTAGACACTGCTCAGCTCTCAATTGTCAGTAGTGCCAGGAAAAATTGAGAAGAAGCTTGACATAGTGTGCCTTGATATAATTCTATTTTCCTCTTTTTTGAATTTTTACTCTATTTTTCTTCTTGAGAATAGTATCTTGTTCTCACCTGGTGACATGCTAATCACTCCTAAGCTTTTAGTATTAAATTTGGTGCTTGCTGACTTTGGATTAGGTGTGCTGAAGCCAGGACACCACCTAGAGAAAATTGATTGGAAAGGACAACTTAATACTGATGGTATTCAAGGCACAGTATTGGAATGGCAGGCAATAGGATTGCTACTGTGTAGGAGACAATGCTCAGAAATCCTTCTAATTACATTCAGGCTTTCGACAATACTTGCTTAAAATGTCATTCTTACATATTATTGCACACAGATGAACCTTTAAGGTTTAATCATTCCCCAAACAAGATCCTGAGCTTGGTTTAACAAACCTGTGGGCAGGGTGGGCATTTGACCACCTTTAGAGTTCTTCACTGTGATGATTAAGTCATCAGCCTGGTCCTGAGTTTTCTTTGCCCTCTAACTGCAGAAGATAAGATTTAGATGATGCTAATGAGACCCACTGGCTCCCATATTTAGCCTTTCATTGACAATTAATTGTTGCCATGTCTACATTGTTTTACTACAACCATCAGTTGTCTCCAGCAAATGCCATTTATTTGTTATCCTTATTATTATTACATCTGTAACTTCCATATTTCTCAAAAGCCTAACTTATACATGACTAGTGTATTTTTTCTACAAGTGTGCCTTCTAGCTCACTAGCAGCAAGTTTTTTAAATTGCAAAGTCCCCTGGTGTCTGCAGCTAACTTAGCCTAAAAACTCTCCAAACTCTCATGGTTACACACTGCCGGCTGAACTGTGGCTTCCAGAGATCCCCACCTCGTGGTATTTATGAAATTGTATAACCCCTTCTCCTTGAATATACAATACACTTATTGGCACATATGGAAATATGATGGACATCACTTCAATGATTCAGTTACAGAAGACTGTGACTTTTGTATTCTTTGCATTTTGCATTCTCTCTTGCCTTCTCTCATGCTCACTTTGATGCCAGCTGTTTATCATGAGATACTTTATAGAGAGGCCCCCAGGCACGGAAAGAAGGAAGGATTACAGCTAACAACGTATGAGAAGCAGAAACCTTAGGCCAATAGGCTGTAAGGAACTGAATCGTGCCAACAACCGTGTGAGAGAACTAGATTCAGATCCTTTTCAGTTGAGCTCAGAGATGACTGCAGGTTTGTGAGAGACTCAGAGGCTGAGGATTAGCTAAGCTGTCCCCCAAATTCTTGCCCCACAGAGATTGTGAGAGAATGAATTTTACTATTTTAAGTCATTCAGTTTGGGAGTAATTATTTGCAAAACAACTTATCAACCAGTCCCATGATGGTAATCGTGGTTAGCCTCTAAGGTAGCTCCAATGATCTTACCTCCTATTATTTATACCCATGTCTGTTCCCCTGCTATTGTGTCAGAATTACATATGTGGAGCATATTGTTTCTAAGATTAGCTTCCGGAAAGAATATGGCCTTAGCCTTGATCTCTCCATTTCTCTCACTCTCTATCATGCTCCCACTGTCTCTCATTCTTGGACCACTTGCTCTGGGATGAGCCAGATGCTTTTTTATGAAGCATTTATGTGAAGAGGCCCATGTGGTAAGGAATCGAGTTCTCCAGCTAGTAGTCAACAAGGAATTAAGGCCCGCTAACAACCACATGAGAAAGCTTGGAGATGGACCCCTGAGGCTTAGTTGTCCTGCTTGACAGCTTGACTGGATGTCATGAAAGACCGTAATCCAGAGCTACACAGCTAAAAAGGCTTCTGGATTCCTGATGCTCAGAAATTGTGTAAGATCATAAATATGTTATAAACGGCCAACTCTAGGAAGAATTTGTTATACAGAAATTGATCCTTCACAATAACTCAATTTTATTCTCTGCTTTTTCCAGCCACTCATAAGCAGGACCATACATGAAGGACAGAATGTGGAGAATTAATAATTGTAGTGTTCTCAGGATTCCTATTTTTAAAGAAAAGAAAAGAAAAATAGGATAGAGCAAAGGGTGGCTTTTTTTCTTGTGATATTATCATCGTAAGACTGCTTAGATGAATCAGCAGAGCACTCTGAAGCTGAGATGGACATTCAGAGTCATGAGCAGTTGGGTCACAGACCAGGCCTCTATGCACTCTCTTTTGCAGACAACTGAAGGTGGACTACATTGGGCTTGGTGAATGAACCTTGGGTAAAGAAACTCTCCAGCTTATGCAAGCCACAGGAGGACTGGCTGCTGAGAGCTCTTACCCACCAATGTAAACACAACAACCACAGCAAACACAACATCCATTACAGGCATAAAGGAGTACCTCCAAGAAGAAAACTATCATAGTCAAATAAAACAAAAATTAAATAATATGATTGAATGCAACTTTTCTGAAGTAGAACACTTCAAGCTACATTTTGAAAAGGTAAAAAAAATAGAAAACTTACTCCAGAAAGGTAAAAATTAAAATAGAGACCTTTACTAATCATCTCTATGCTAATAAATTTTAAAGCGTCACTGTAGTTTAGTCACATATTAGGAATAAATCATCAAAACTGACACCAGATGAAATAGAACATCCAAAGTGAGATATGGTAACTCAAAGGTAGAAAATTTTAGAATAATTCCTTCACCTTAACCAAGACATACTAGATTGAGAATTTTATGAAGAAATTTTACCAACATTAAACCAGCTAATTGCAATGATTTTTAAATATTTCCAGCATATAATAATATTGATTTTTAAATATATAAAAATAAATATAAAACATTATTTTTATAACAAAACTATAATTTTATGAATATTAAAAAATGTTAAATGAAAATAAGACAACTTCTAGAAGCAGATTAAAGAATAATGTAGTTTAAACATACAACAATTTCTAAAAATTCAAGGGTAATACAATATTAGATAAGATCCTAATACAATATAATATATTTAAGGAGAAAAATCAGATATGGTTAAGTATAAAATAAAATGTTTAAGAAATTCAGTCATGTTTGTAACAGTGTAAACAAGATGCTCTCATTTTGAAATATGAGTGTAAATGGATTTTTATTTAATTATAAAAACTAACCATTTATCAGTAATATCTATACACTCTATATGATATTATACAACGTTTTCATTTTATACTTGATCTTTACCACAAAAATGCTTAACTGGTGTCCTCTTAGCAATAAACAATAATGACAAAGGGAGAAAATACGTCACTTCACAAAGCCATAGACAATAATATAATTCATTATGTAGTATGTAATTTCCTTGGATAAGCGCAAATATTTACAATGGCAAGGCATTTTGCTATCTATCATATAATACTTTCAAGACAAGTAAATGGAATTTTGAGAATTTAGCTTAAAAGATAACATTTACAAATTAAAGTAAAAAATGCTAGATATTTTGTATGATTTTATTGAAAAAATAAAAACAGCAAATTGATGTGGCATCAAAGGGAAAGATATCTCTGAAACCTTCAATGTTCACAGCTTACAATTCAACCAGTGTATTGCCAGTAAAATTAAAAGGACAAAAACACAAATTAAACTTTTTTTCATTTGTGAAAACAAAAATAGTCTTCTATTTTGCTTGAATAAAGACCAGAAGTCATAAATTATAGTTATAGTGGCATAAAAATATTGGATTTTATTCCACTTTGTGTCCCTTTGTGTATCTTTAATTGCTTTACAGATTTAAGGAATTATAGATTTGCTGTGATAGTTAATCTAAGACTATTTTAAGAGTGTATTCCACAAAGAGATCATTAGCTGTCTACTTTGTATTCCTATCGGCCCATGAGTGAGTGGCATTGCATGGGAACCACAGATGTGTTCATAGCTTCTTAGAAATGAATAGTTAAGGAAAAACAGAGTAGTTCATCTTTATTCATTTGGTAAAACATGCCTTGCATAAAAGGAGGCTTCCCAGTAGTTTTGTTGACTTATTTGTATAGTTATTATGGTCTTGGGTAGAGGGTCACATAAAGAGACATATGACTATGACAAAAATTTCCTTCTTTATCAGACTTTAGAAGTTACACATAAAAATCAAAAATAAAAGGTCAAAAAGAATAGTCATTAATATTTTCCATAATTATGTTTTGTAGATGGATATTAATACCTATTTCATATACAATTTATTTCTCATTCTGTCTAGTACTTTTTTGATGTTTTTCTTAGTTATAAATTTCACATCTTATTTGCACAATACTCTTTCATTCTCAGCACTCACAAATCCATTTGGCTCAGTTACAAAGTAATTTTAGTAAATATGCCAGCTATTTTCTTTCTATGGAAAAGATCTATCAGATTTTTTAAAGTCATAATTGTGTAAGGAGAAATTTCCTTGACACATATATGTTTCCCATAATATCTCAGATATTGTACTAACTTTCCCCATCCCAAATCCCTCCTCCTACAGTTTGAATATCAGTACAACACAAACAATCTGAGAAAGAGCATAAGGAAATTTATAGTGAAAAATAAGTGTTAGCATTTTAAAAATAATTTTAGGAAATCAAAACAAAAATAAACTCTATAAAACAATCATTTTCATTATCCCATTCCCAAAGGAAATCAGAACTTTTCACAATTTTTAAGATTATATGAAAAAGTAGGGAGAAAGGCAGCCATAGAAATTTAAAATTTATCATTTAAAAATGAGAAACATAATGTCTAGAAAAGTCAAACCATCCCAAGTTTATGGAAAGTTAGATTCCATTTAGGGAGATTGAGTGTATAACCTGGTGATAAGCTTTGCTTCCAGGTATCTGTTTGCAAAAGTTGACAGGCATAATGGCTCTGATATTTTATTTTGTTAATAAGGAAATAATAGCGGGGGAAAATGTCAGGGGGACTCATTTTGAAGGACAAAGGAAAACAGGTGCACAGATGCTTGGAGAGAGGGTAGAAATAGAAATAAAGGCAATGGTGTGGTATTGGTCTCTACCTCTCACAATAGATTGACATTACACTCCTGTTGATAGAGAAGTTACTTTTCCGAACAACACAGTTGCACACTTAAAAAGGTTGCAAAGAGGGTTGTTTCAACCAAAACATGTATGAATACAAATATGCATGCAGGAAACTTTCTCTGAAACTGAAGAAATTACTGAGGATACAATAGAAAGTTTAATTTGGATATAATGCAGTTCTGGTCTAAGAAGCTATTAAGATACAAATACTCATGTCATTTGTACTCCAAGTGGTGGTGGTAAAGACCCAATATATATGCTTGAACTTTTGATTTGTTGTGCTTGACTGAAACCTTTTCTCCAACTTATGTTTCACTATTTTCTTAAACTCAGCTTTTCCTAAGACACCTCTTTGACATACATGGGCATTCCATGAATATACATACTCACACCTTCATGTGATAGAAGTTAAACTACATGATGGAAAGGAAGGGCTTGGTCTGATTTGCGTGTAGCTTTCTCACTGGTGCCCAGAAAAGAGCTTGGCATTCAGTAATACTAAGTATATGCTTGCTGAATGAATGGTTAGAGTATACATTACTAAAGAAATAGAAAATCATCTTGAAAATTTCACTGAATGAGTTGTTTCTGAAATCAGGAAAATTGCATACATTCCTCCTAAAATTCGATGATCGTACTGCTTTGTGCCTAGCTGGTATTTCAAGAAATAGTAGACTACGAGTGGTGCATGTGGCTCAAAGGAATAGGATGCCAGCCTCATATGCTAGAGGTGGTGGGTTCAAACCCAGCCCCGGCCAAAAACTGAAAAAAAAAGAAAAGAAAAGAAATAGTAGACTAATACATTCTTCTGAATTCTTTAAGCTATAACTCTTTGCTGGATAAAGACAATATGTTAGAGCAAAAGTAACAGATTTTTGAGTCACATAGAGCCAAATTTTAATCTGGCTCTAGAATCTGCCAGTTGTGTGATCACAAAGAAAATTATTAGCTTTGTGGAGCTTTTATTTATACTTTGGCCAAAAAGGAAAAACAGCACCTTGTTCCTGGTGTTTAAGTTTAGATTTAGTTTAGCATATATACAGAGTTATAGATCCACATGGCACATAAAATCATTGCATGTAACAGGACCTGAAACACAGTAATGTTAATGTCTGTGTTTTCTATCTGCTTTAAGGAAGATTTAATGTAGGTCACTGAAATATTGCCTTTGTCGGTGGCTGTAAGATAGATAAGTAAAAGGGGAGCATAGTAAATTTTCTTATTTTCTTTGAAAGCGGTGATACATTTAAGTTAAAGTGAAGCTGTAACAAGCTAATGAATATAGGTGACCTTTCTCCAGACAGTTCATATCCTAGAGAACAATGGTTATCTCCCCCAGCCATTGCTGAGTAGGGGGATTAGAGGGTGCTTAAGGGAGAGGCAACTGGTGACTAGGAGTTCTGAGGCCTGAATCATGTAAAACTCATACAGAGGAGCGTGAGACGTACGACTCTGTCACCTGACTGTGCTGTGTGAGGTTCCTGAAAGCACTCTGGCGCTTCCTGAGTGGCTCATTTCTGTCTCTAGACTATGTGCGTCGGTTCATTCAAAGTTATCAGAAAGAAGATTTTAGCATGGAAACTTTGGTTAAATGATCTGATAATCCAATCTGTTGCCTTTCCATTTGCAGAGAAGGAATGTCATCTGTGGCTGCTGCCTGAAAAGTGTTCGGTGATAGATAAAAGTTTACTCTTTACCAAATTTTCCATCTTGGAGTGCTCCACAGAAAGAGGAAAAGAGAAAAGTAAAGGAAGATGAGAATAGGATGCAAAATTGTTTCTGTATGACTGAAGGCAGGATGAGGTGAGGAGAAATGGCGGATCAGGGATGATTTGGGGGTAAGAGGGTACAAGGAAGGTTTCAAGATGCTCAACGAAGACTTTTGTTTTATTTTATTTCTGTCTCTCTCACTCTCACTTCCTCTAACACCTTTCTTCCCTCCCTCCAATTGATTTTTGAGTTTCTACTGTAAGTTATAGGTTTTCTGTGCAAATGACATTCTAATAGAGGACCTTACTTATTTGGGAAAAACTTCATGCTTGGGATAGTAATCTTTATATACATAAATTATTTTCCATTTTTTTTCAATCCTTGCCTTTTCCCTTAGGTTTCATTGTTTTATTCCATGATAAGTCAAAACCAGCTTTATCTATCTTCTGAAATCTTTCACAATCTGCTTTCATATTGCTTCCAGTCCCCTGGATGCAACAGTTTTTGTTTTTTTTTTCCTCGATATCTATTCCATGAAAAGGAGACTAACTCTTCTACCCTCAAAAATATTCTGTAATGTCTATCCATCCCCAAGTAGTGTTGATGTCTAGTACAGAAAAAGCCAATAAAATTTATTTAGCTAAAGTTATGTTTAACATAACAAAAATGTTTACTTTCCAATGATGAGAATAGATCCCATTCATCCTATATTTGGGATGGGTGACATGCTCTTACTCAGTAATACAACTTGAACACTGTTATTGTTTTAAATTGCACAGCTGTGGTGTCTATAATATTTGGGAGAATAAAGTAAATAGTTATTCCTATACTGAAGAAAAATGTAAGAAGAAATTACCGATAGGGTCTGAGGGGGAAAATAGCATATTTGTATTTCCTCATTTTTTTTTTTCAAGAATACAGCATCACAATTTTCACTGAATTTTGAAAGTAGCTTGGAGCTTTCGAGAGAACTTTAATCATTTGTGTTACACCTTCCAACTGTATATTTTTGATGATGGCACAATAAATGAGGGTGAATATTCAGGAGAACTGTGGCCAGCTTTTTTTGTTGTTTTTTTCATCTTCTTTTGCTAGGCTCAGAGGTTTCCTGACATAATTAGCTACTGAGGACAAAAATATAGTTCTTCACTTCTCTAATATGGAAATATTTTCTCTTGTGGCTCTTTCCCCTTAGGCATTTTCTGAGGACTGAATGATTATTCCAAATTCCAGCCACAGAGATAAGGGGGCCTCCTCTTCCTAGCATTAGTAACTATGGGATAGATGACAGTGTGCTGTGACTGTGCCGATATACCACTAGGCCCAATAAATATTGCACATTTTTCTAGTAAGAAGTAGCAAGCTCAGCATATTCTGAGAAATCCTGGCAAGCTTTTCCTTCAAGCACAGCAATGAACAAGCATTGTGACTCAAGGAACTGAGGCTTGCATACAAAGGTAAATTTCCTTATATTCTATTGTAAGATTGAGTTAAAACATCTGTGGCGTCTTTGTATTTTAACATGAAATTTCTTGCTCCCCTAATATATGGCTCTTCCAATGGTAGGAAGACAACCTTAGAATGTAAAATACTCCTTTTATTTTTTGCTTTGCTAATATACCTCTTTGGAGTTTCATTTTCACCACTCACTGCCTTTGGGCAAGCTACAGAAACTGAGAGCCTCAGACACTCATTCAGTCTGTAGTGCTAAAGATAATGCAATCTAGATGGTGATCAAATGAGACTAGTTTGGGTGGATATTATAATGAGCTCTGATACTTAAGCAACTTTTTATTAATCCTGTCAGAATGTGAAAAAACTTTTAATGTTCTCTACTGAGTGTAGTTCCTCTACAGAGAGCTCAATCCAGACTGTTAGATTTGGTTAGTAATTGTTGAGTTTTATGCTGAAATTTATTCTTTTTTGAAGAAAATTGAAGCTTAAAGAAGCCTCTGTTTACAATGTCATTTTAATAAAAACTGATAAAAACTAGTAGAATAAGAAGAGAATAAGTAAAGACTTTGAAAATTCCCCAGAGGCTCAGATAATTATGATTGTTATGAATCCAGGATTTCTTTCCTGAATGGCAGAAGGAAAAAAAAGATGGCAGCAATAATGATCTAATCAATCACAATAACAACAACATGATATTTTCATACAGTCATTGCAGACACATCTGAGAAAGCTATTTGTCATTTTCAATCATTTGAACATTCTATCAGGGCATCCAATCTTTTCTCTCAGCACATTGGAAGAGTAAGAGTTGTCATGGGTCACACAATAAATACACAAACTCTAACGGAAGCTGATTAGCAAAGAAAAGGTCTGTGCATACTTTTCGTGATATCGAACACAAGAAGTAAGCAAAAAATATCCTCACAGAATCAGCAAGTGGCCCACGGACTACAGGTTGGACACCCCTGTAGCAAGTGAGAAAAAGTCTTATTTATTCTTAGAAAACCCATGAAGTTATCTAGAAGGGAAGTGTTGGTAAGATTTTTAAAAGAAAGGAAAAAACTATAGTACATACATAAAAACCACAATAAAGTACAGAGGGGGAAAGAAGGAAAGAGGATAAGAAACAGATGTGTTACTATCAATCTTGGTAAACATTATTTTCACCTTTTCCTATATGTATAATAATAGACTTTATTTCTCCTTCACATAATTTTGACACATAATTCTCCAGTCTTTATGGTTAATTGGAGGAATTTGTCCTTTGACTTTTCTATCAAAGGGCAAACTTCATGAGGATATGGACCATGTTTGCTATTACGTTGTACCATGTCTTTGACATACAGTGTAAAGTATGCAGTTGAAAGATATCCAGTAAGTATTTGTTAACTAAATGTCTGACTGACAGAGTTGTTAGAAATCAAAGGAGAAAAGTATGTGTATATGTATGAAAAATGTATGCATATATAAGCAAAAGTAGGAATACACACACATATGTAGTAGAACCTCCATTGTTGACCACTTCCCTACACTGACCACCTCCTTAAGTTGACCTATTCTCATAGACCAGACATGTACTACATGTATGTAGGAGTACAATAGGCCTAGTTCCTAATGTTTACCACCTCCATATATTGACCAGTTTATCCCTTGAGTGGTCAACTTACAGAGACTCCACTGTGTGTGTATATTTGTAGTGTGTGTATGTGTGTGAAAATCCTTTATAAATAATACATTAAAATAGCTTGATAACGTCATCTGTATTCTATTGGTCCCTGTGACTAGGGAAAAATGAACGAATAAACTAATGCTAATGAATTAAAGAAATAATATAAAAATATATGGAGGACTTAGTGTGAACATGAGTGGATGTATTTCAAAGTTGAGGCAAAAATATCAACCTTAGTAATATATTTCAGGCAGCATATTTCAAAATAAATATTATCCTGTGTTGTTATTTTCATTGTCTGTGTGTTTTTACCTCATCTTTTAAAAGTTTTGTTGTTTTTCCTTTCTTACTTAATCATGACACTCAGCTAAACATGAAAAAAAATTTACTGCATACTTGTAAAGACCAGGATTACATTTAATGGATTCCTACTTCTGAAATGGGAAGTAAAGAGGCATGAAGCAAAATCAGAAAACAAAAAATTAAGGGCAAATTTAGAAATGGCCTTTTCCCAAAACTCAGGGACCTGCTTATAAATGCTAAGGTACATACTCATCAGAGAAGTGAAACAAGTTGACTGTATTATAGTATGTCTTACCCACACTATTGATCTCAAATATTAATAGTATGGATTTTCTCATGGCAGAAAATCTTTTGCTTAACCTTAAGGTTTTCTCTTATCATCGCCCACTTGCTTATTGTATTAAAACTCAGAATATCTTCCTGGGAGCTAATGAAAAGGAAAATATAAAATCTTTGTGTTTTTATAAAATTTTACCAATATTAAAACACTTTATCTAATAATATTTATTGTTTAACTCTCTCTTTTTCTTCTAGAGCAGATGAGGAGATACTTGTAAGAGACATCAAATAAAATTGAACTCACTGTTACATGGTAACCTTGGTGAAATTTTATATCTTTGTGTTGCCAACCAAATCAGCTTTGATATTTGCCTTCCAGAGTGAGAAAACCTACTTCAAAGTCTGTTTTTAGGCTTATGTGCCATGATGTTCATTCTTGCCAATGAGTTATACTGAAAGCCAGCTGGCAGGATAAGCCCTAGAATATGGCCTTCATCTTCAAAGAATAACAAAAAGGACATTTGGGCTGAGCACAGCAACTAGTATGGAGAAGTAGACTATACTCTGGTTTGGATGATGAATGCAGAGGAGAAAAAGATCAACATCTCATCCAGTTGCCAAGGGCAACCATAGTCTTATTTTCTGTACTGAGCTTTTATTTATAAAGCTATTCTATGAAGAGACAAAATGTATTAACTAATTAGTCTAACTACCTGTTATGCATATAACAACATGGGTGAATCACAAAAATGTGTCATAGAAACAAAGAAGAACCAAATTCAAAAAATAACACAACAGAGAGATTAAATCAATCTTTAAGTGTAAATAAGGAAAAAAAAATAATACTTAATAATGCATGCATAGATAGTAAAACTACAAAAGAAAGAAAACAGTTATACATGTATACAGTTATAGACATCAAGAACACAGAGCTAGGGTGGTGGCTACACCTGCTTAGGCAAGTTCGGTCAGCACAGCCTCACATTTTAGCCCCTTGACCTGAGAAAAATCTGCCATCTTACGTTTAGAAGTGTAGTATCGATAGTCCAGTGACTATGCTTCCTTCACCCAAAACCCAGTCTGCCATGTATATCTATATACTATATGTGTGTATATACACATATATACACACATTGTGTATAATTAAGTTATGCTTATTTATAAGAAACTCATTGGAAAAAAAGGGTTAGGCAATCTTGATGTTAGTAAGAAGCTAAATTGTAATTGATTTCCAATGGAGAGGATCTTGATTTATGTAATTTAGAGCTTTAACTATTCAGTGTTCGCAGTCTCAGATACAAGTATTGAAGTTTAATTTGATGAACAATACTTTATCTATACATGTCCAAAGCATAACTGGTGTTATTCATTGACTGTCAGATGGAATGATACAAAGCAAGCAGGTGCTTTTCTTTCCAGATGAGAACAAACCAGAATTTGCTACCACTGGGAATATTTTCAACAAAGTTTTAGATGAATCAGACTTGACCATTCACTTCCTCGTGTTTTCCTTCCATGCCATGTTATGTACCCTTATTAGTTATCCAAACTGTATTTATATTCTCAGTGGCTCAAAGCCTTCTCTAAAGTATTCTCATCATTTATCTCAAAAGTTCCATTTCTAAATACTTAAAATATTTGTTATTACTTGATTAGAAAAACTCATTGTTCAGTCTGAGTGATTAATAATTAACTTTTTATTGTTTCTCATTTATCATACTTAGTTTCTTACTGTGAGACCTACCATATTTCCTGCACTTTAAATAATCACCTATGCCAAAGTCCAGATAAATTCATACACAAGAAAAAGATCACAGACTGAGTTAAGCTGACAAGTATCTAATCTAGTAGGCAAGAGTTCTTAAACTATGATTCACAGAAAATTAACATCTCGTGATATATCAATAGATAATATATATGCACAATATAAAAGATGTTTAAAGTAAAATTGGTCAAATACACAACAAGATATGAAAAAGATAAATAGGTTAATGAAAATTTTGAGAAGTTATCTATTAATACCACACAGAACTCCAGAGTCAGTTGGACTGAAGCTTAGAAGATGCTGAAAAATGTTGAATTATCCTCTCTCTCATGATTATGCTTGTGTTTATCTGTTCATAGTTGTTGATTTAATGGTGGTGGGACTAACTAACCTGTCCTTGTGATGGTTCAAGGCTAGTCTGTATGTTGGCTCTTGAGTTTTAACTCCATAGTCTTGCAGTTCTTTTGCTTATCTTGGTATATGTAATCCATGTCTGGAATATGACTCATCCTACAATAGTTCCTTGAGTTTTCTGGACAGATTAGTTATGCACTTTATAGAGATTTTGAGTCTACATTTCACTCAAATGTTTAACAACACACAAACACACACATACACACGTTTGCATGAGCATACGCAAATACAGAATAAGATGAAATCCAAATGACATCCAGAACACATCTGTTTGACTCTATTCTTTTTATATTTCAATGTGCTTTAAAATTATATCTTTTGTATTAACCTGGATGGAAGTGGAACACATTATTTTTAATAAAGCATCACAAGAATGGAGAAACAAGAATTCAATGTACTCAATGCTGATATGAGGATAATTAATTAGTGTATGGTGGGGGGTAGGGGAAGGGGAGAGCAAAGAGAGGGAAAGAGGGAAGGGGTAGAGGGAATCATGGTGTGTGACACACCTTTTGAGGGAGAGACACAATTATAAGAGGGCCTTTACCTAACAAATGCAATCAATGTAATCTCGTTCTTTGTACTCTCAATGAATCCCCAACAATAACAACAACAACAAAAATGTGCTTGAAAAAAATTACTGACTTGCAGTTATTGAAAAGTGCTTTATGAATTGGTTAATTCATGTATTGCTATCTGAATATATGTATTATTTGAAAGGTTCACAATGTGTCTTCATTTTAGCTCTTAGCCTTTTTTAGTTAAGATTCCAGTGTTCAAGATAATTGGGCTTCCATCCAGGCAAGGAGTGTAAACTTTGCCTCACAAATCATATCCTAGACAGGCTTTCCTACAAGGTTGTAAGAAATTTACTCTGGAGACAATATAATAAAATTAAAAGGTCAAGATAACTTTTTCAGTTGTCTAAAGTTTCTATAACTTTTGGGCAAAACACACTCTCTTGAAGGTTCCCTTGAAAAATCAAGGGAGAATGATACATTAACAACCAACAAATCCTATCTCAAATAATAAATACTAGTAATAGTATTATTCATTTGCATAGTCGTTTTAATTTTCAGCCCTCAGTGTACATGGCAGAGATCTTTGTTTTAGAGATGAGGAATTTTAAAGAAAAACAGAAACTCAGCTAAGATAACCTTTACTTTTTCACCAGAATCTGAAAACAGCATCTTTAATCCAAATCCTGAATTTTTACATAATCCAACAACTAGCTGACCAGAAGCTGAGTGCATTGCATTTCCTTGTGCTTGTTTGTTTGTTTGTTTTAGGTGGAAGTGAGAAAGTCATTCCTTCTCTAGCACTGACTGCTGTGGGTGTGAAGCTCAGGAGCAATTAGTGGCCATTGTTCCTCACGTTGAAAGCACAGGTTTTCAATGAGAGAATGTGCTACGCTTAGATATCAATGTAGGCTATCCTAACAGCGTGGACATTCTTTATCCCATGAATTTCTAAGGTTGAGGTGCATGTCTGCCCTTTGCCAAGTGGGCTGTTAATCTTTCCTTAGATTGTAAAAGCCAATTAATTTCTCCGTTTCCAGTAAATGGGTTTTTGCCCTTGCAATAAAATTTCTTGACTAAATCATATAACTTGTCTTAAAAAATGCAAGAGTTTTGTTGGCATTTTCTTCCAGGGTTCAAACAAAAACTCTGCATTCTCCTCATTGTGTATAGAAAATATATTTCTGATTATTTTTGAATGATCTTTTAAAAACATTAAAAAGAACAAAAAACACTGAGACATTTCTTAGTTGTTAGTTCAGGCTCAGGAACTTAGTCAAAGAAAGTATTTTCTCTTTTTTTGCCAAATTTTTATCTATTATTGCTAATCTTCACTAAACAGTTTAGATATCCAGTTTTCAACTTGAATGCTGTGTGATGCCAAGATCTTATCACAAGGTAAGAAGCAACTTTTCCCAAGCAAAGACCTTTGAATAAGAACTAGACTACTTGATTTTGATCAATGAAGTTTTATCCAAACTCTGTCACAGTTGGAATGTGAATTGGGGTGGCAGCTGTTGAATTTGGAAGAGAATAATAATACAATGGAAGAGAAATTTATCTCTTTCTGTTATAATATATGCCTATCTCAAGTGTTTATTCAGGAATAGGCATGATGATTTTAACTCCTTTTCAGAAATACAATAGAACCTCTGTGAGTTGACCACCCAAGGAACTGTAATGAAAACTGGTCAACATATGAAGGTGGTCAACATAAGGAACTAGGCTGACTACTGATATGGGTGTGTGGTGCATGTCCAGTCTATAAAAATTAGATCAACTTAAGGAGGTGTGCATTGTAGGGAGGTGGTCAACTATGGAGGCTCTATTATATAATGCTAATAAAAACTTTCAAGATTTGGTGATTCAAACTGGTTTGACACATTTCAATTTATCACAGAAATATTAATTTAAATTATTTCCGAGCAACAGATTATTGTATGTGGTAGAAGGCATTAACTTTCTAGAAGTTTACTATCTTTTAGGGATACACAGTTGGCCTAACTTCCTTGTCCCTTTACTCTTTGATTCCCAGTCAGCAGCAAAGCCATACCACAGCAATGGCAACCTGCCCCTCTGGACGGGAAGATTACCCTCTGCTTGGTCGCTTGAGACTTGTGGCTGCCCAGCTCACCTTTGCCCAAGACTCCCAGGTGCAGGGAAGCAGGTGGAAGTTGCTGCACCTCGTTCTGAAATAAAGCAGTCCCTATTTTTTTTTAAAAAAATGAATGAATACATAGTTTACTGAAACAATGATTACATATATTTCTGGGGCACATGTAATATTTTGACGTATGATTATATCCGGGAAATTGGAATATCCATCCCTTCAAACATTTATCATTCTTGGTGTTGAGAGCATTCTAAATCCTCTGTTCTGGGTATTTTGAAGCAAACAACAAGTTATTATTAACTGTAGTCATTCTACTATGAAATTGAATACTATAACTTCTTTTATCTGACTATGTTTCTGCACCTGTTAACCAACTTCTCTTTACTCCACTATTTTATTCTGTACCTCCATAAGGTATACTACTTTTAGTTCCAACAAATGACTGAACACATGTGATATTTGTCTTTCTGGACCTGGATTATTTCACACAACAAAATGACAACTCCACTCATGTTTCTGTAAATAACAGAATTTCCTTCTTTTTATGGCTGAATAGTATTTCATTATGTATATATACCACATGCTGCTTACTGATTCATTCAATGATGGACACTTAGTTCAATTCCATATCTTGATTATAAATAGTCATGCAAAAAATGTGGGACTGCAGATATCTCTTTGATATACTCATATATAATATACCCAAACCCAGCAGTGGAATTGCTAGATCATATGGTAGTTCTATTTTAGATCTTTAAGGAAACTCTCCTTATTCTTTTCCATAATTTACATTCCCACCAAGAGCATGTAAGAGTTTCCCTTTCTTCACATTCTGGTCAACACTTATCTGTTTTCTTTTTAATAGTTGCCATTCTAACTGGAGTGAGATGATATCTCCTTGTGGTTTTTATTTTCATTTCTCTGATGATTTCATGATGTTAATCATTTTTCATATACCTGTTGGCCATTTGTATGTCTTCACTTGAGAAATGCCTTTTCAGATCATTTTCCTGTTTTTTAATTGATTATTTGATTTGTTTATTTATTTATTTTGCTGTTGAGTTGTTTGAGCTCCTATTATGTTTGGTTATTAATTCCTGTTAGATAGATTGTTGGAAAGTATTTCTTACAGTTCTTTAGGTTTTCTCTTTGTGCTTGACTTTTCCCTTTGCTGTGCAGAAGATTTTTAGCTTGTTGTAATCCCATTTATCTAATTTTGTTTTGGTTGCCTGCGCTTTGGAGCTTTAGAGTTCTTATTCAAGAAATCTTTGGCCAGAAAAATTTCCTGAAGCATTTTCTTTATGTTTTCTGCTAGTAATTTCATAGTTATATGAGTTCTTACATTTAAATTATTAATCAATTTTGATTTAATATTTGTATTTGATGAGAGATAAGGGTCTAGTTTCATTCTTGTGCATGTGGTTATTCAGTTTTTCCGGCACCACTACTTGAAGAGACTGTCCTTTCCTGAGTATATGTATGTTCTTGATGCCTTTGTTAAACATGAGTTAGCTGTGAGCATATAGATTTTTTTTTTTTTGAATTCTCTTTTATAGTTCAATAGGTCTATGTGTCTGATTTAATGCCAGTACCTTGTTGTCTTGGTTTCTGTGGCTTTACACTGTATTTTTTTTTTTACACTGTATTATTAAGTTAGATAGTGTGATGTCTCCAGCTTTACTCTTTGCTCAGCATTGCTTTGGCTATTCTGGGTATCTGTGGTTCCATGAATTTTAATATTTTTTTTTATATTTCTTTGTAGAAGTCATAGGTATTTTGATAGGGATTATATTGACTTTGCAGATCAGTTTAGGTAGTATGAACATTTTACAATATTAACTTTTTTAATTGTTTCAGATTGAGGGTACAAAGGATTATGTTACATGTTTGCATTTGTTAGGTAAAGTCCCTCTTATAGTGTGTCTGCCCCAAGAGGTGTGCCACATACCCTAACATTGTGACCATTAAGTTGGAGCACATCCATCTCCCCTCCTCCTCCCTTCTCCCTGCTCCTTCATTCCCTCATCCCCACCTTGAATTGATTTGAGTTTTTCTTTTATGTGGGCATGCATTAGATCATCTACTGGCTTCACATTAGAATTGAGTACATTGGATTCTTGCTTCGCCATTCCTATGGTACTTTACTATGAAGAACGTGTTCCAACTCCATCCAGGTTAATGCAAAAGATGGAAAGTCTCCATCATTTTTAATGGCTGGCTAGTATTCCATGGTGTACATATACCACAGTGTGTTAATCCCTTTCTGGGATGGTGGGCATTTAGGTTGTTTCTAAATTTTAGCCATTGTAAATTGAGCTACAGTAAATAGTCTAGTGCAAATGTCCTTATAATAAAATAATTTTCCTTTCTTCTGGGATAGGTATCTGGTAATGGGATTGCAGGATCAAATAGGCAGTCTAATTTGAGTTGTTTGAGGATTCTCCATACTTCCTTCCAACAAGGTTGCATTAGTTGGCAGTCCCACCAACCGTGTAAACAGTGTAAAAGTGTTCCCTTCTCTCCATAGCCTGCCAGCATCTACAGCTTTTAAAGTTTGTGATATGGGTGCTCTTTTTTGGGGGGGGATTAATTTGAATTCTCTATAGATTCTAGTTACCAATCCTTTGTCAGATTCATACCCTGCAAATATCTTTTCCCATTCTGAAGGTTGTCTTTTTGCTTTACTTGTGTTCTTAGCTGTGCAGAAGCTTTTCAGGTTAATTAAGTCCCATTTGTTTATTTTTGTTTTAATAGTAATTCTTCCAGCCCATGACCATGAGATATTTTTCCTTTAATATGTTTCCTTTAATGTGTAAATTTTTTTCATCAGTGTTTTATAGTTTTCTTTGAACAGATCTTTCACTTCTTTGCTGAATTTTATTCCTGGGCATTTTATATATTTTGTAGCTATTGTAAATGGAATTGCTTTCTTGGTTTCTTTTTCTGATCATTTGCTATTGGCATACATAAATGGTATTGATTTTTGTATGTTGATTTTCTTTCCTGCACATTTACTGAAATTCTTTATCAGTTCTACAGTTTTTTTGTTGTTATCTTTAAGTTTTCCTAAATACAGGGAGGACATAAAATTTGTGTGAAATTTACTATGTTAAGCTATTTTAAGTTGCACATGAACTTTATGTCTAGTTGGTATAAGATCCTATGATCTGAAAAGAAAGAGAATTTGGTCTCCTCATTTCCAATTTGAATATCATTTGTTCATTTTTTTCGTCTAAGTCCCCTACTTAGAACTTCTAGTACTGTGTAGTAGTACTGTGTAGTAATGGAAGAGTAAGGATTGTGTCTTTCATACTCAGTTTCTGAGAGTTTTTACTATAAAGGGATATTTAATTTTACCAAATGCTTTTTTGGAATCTATTGAAATTATCATGTGGTTTTTGTCTTTTTCTCTGACAATGTGATGTATTGCAGTTTTTGTTTGTTTATTTGTTTTGTTTTTGCATTTTTTGGCCGGGGCTGGGGCTGGGTTTGAACCCACCACTTCTGGTATATGGGACAGTGCCTCACTCCTTTGAGGCACAGGTGCCGCCACTGTATCACATTTTTTGATTAACATATCCTTGACATACATCCTTGTGTCACTGGGATTAATCCAACTTATTATGGTAAAACATATTTCACCATAATGTATAGTTAAAAAATGTATAGTTAAATTCACTTTGTTAATATTTTATTGAGAACTTTGGACACTTAAGTTTCTCAGGATAGCAGCTAGTTTTTTGTTGTTCTTGGGTCCTAGAGCTTGTCCTTTTGAAGTTTAAGCATTTCAGAGAGTTTCCATTTCCTCTGCCCAGATTGGCTTCTTCTGTCCTGTCTCTAAATGACTAAGTCTATAGTTCCCTTTAGATCTATAAAATTAGGTCCCAAAATTACAACCTTTGGACCCTCTTGAGTGGCTTCCCTCATCCCTCCCTCCTGTCTGAGTTTGATGTCCTGCCCGTTGGCCCTACATCCAGCATAGGCCTCCATCAAGATGCATTCCTTACTCCAAGTACCTGTTCACTACACAGTGAGTCTGTGAAAACATACATGGTATCTTTCATCTCTGTGTTTCCAGTATCTAGCACTTTGTTGGACCCCAGCAAATTTTGCTAAAGTAATGGGGTGACAGTCCACTGAGAATTCATGGCAAGACATCTATCTAGCCTCTTGTGTTCATGTTCAGAAGGAAATCATTTTTTAAGATATTTCTTACTGTACTCGAAAGGCATATGAAAATTATTCTGAAAAGTTATAAATCTCAAAAATGTGAAAAATTTTGGGGAAAGGAAAAGGAAAAGAAAAATAAAAAATTTTAATTTGCTGAATTCTTTTCACATCGTACTTTTTTGTGCAGATTGAAATAACTTTATTCCTTCCCACCCCAATCTGTTGCCCTGGGTGGAGTCCAGTGGTTTCATGAGAGCTCAATACAACCTCAAATTTCTAGGCACAAGTGATCTTCTTGCCACAACCTCCTGAGTAGCAGTAACTACAGGTACCTACCACTATATCCAACTAATTATTCCATTTTTAGAGACTGGGTTTTGCTCTTGCTTAGGCTAGTCTCAAGCTCCTGGTATAATTCTAGCACCTTGGCCTTCATTAAAGCACCTTGGCACTTTTAACCCTCATTAAAAGGTGTTTTATTGTTAGCATTTTGGGTTTATCCTTTTAGTTTACTAGTCTCTCGTTTCATATACACAAACGCACATTCATATATGTGTGTGTATATATATATATGTATACGTATCTTTTATAATCATGACTGTTACGTAAAATATGTATTATTTAAAACATGTGTGTGCTATGAGGATGTATTTAGGAAATTTTTATATGCCTTTCTCTTTTTGGTCTGCAGACCATTAAACGTAGCTGTCCTAGTAAAAGGAAAACATGAGGGTTTCTTTAAGTGTCCACAGGATGGCATCAGAGTTCTCTTCATAAATCGAAGGGTTAGTGTTTTTCTCTGACATTTATGTGCTAGACTCTTAAAGTAGAAAGTTTCAGATCTGAGGATTTGAGTATTCGTAACATCTTTATTATGGTTTGTCCTCATATCTTCATTTTGATGCTAATTCTCAGTGTAGTTACATGGGTGAATAATCAGTGCAGCACTAAGAAGAAATATAAAACTTGGCCTGAGCAAGCTTGAATAAATGTGAGCTTTATAGCACATACTAAATATAAGGAGAGGGAAATATCGGTTTCTGATGGCAGGGGTAGTAGTAGCTGTCTCGATGATTGGATGCTCAACAGAGCATATAAATTCAGCTACAGATAGTTGCCAAGAGCAGTTGCATAATTCACAGGAAGCAAGTTTGCATCAAAGTAAGTTAAGTGCATGCATTGCTTGAATCAAGCTATCCTAATTCTTATTCTAAAAAAAAAGCAATATCTAGTTTCTTCAATATGTAGGAGAAGTACAAATATTAAGCGTGGATAGTGCGTTTTCTCAGAACAGTCAAAAGTAAACCTAATCTCAACGCTCAATGTATATTCCAAATGGAAGAGATAGGGCAAGGATATTTTTCCCAAATGTAATGTGGGAACAAAAATGTCATCTTACTGTCCAGAATATGGGCTTTTTGAAACTGTAGTAGAAATAGAATTTCTGGCCAGGAATCCGGATAATTACTTTTATTTTTCTGAATAACTCTCTCATACTAAAGAGAATCCCAAATTGGGAATCTGCACCAATAGGGCTCTCTTTAAGGATAACTGTGATTTGGGGCAAACATTTTAACTAACCTGTGTCCTACTTTGTTTTTTTAATTTATTTTTAGGCTTAGTAAATGGAAGTATATTTTCCCTAACATACTTTCAGCTTCTCATGATTTTGGGTATATTTCTAATTTCATTAATTTTATTAAAATAATATTTCAATTAAAAATACTCTTTAGGTAGCAAGCGTATTACCTAAGCATGTCAGTCACCTGTTTGAGTTTCAGGGTAATGTGTTTTCACCGATGTAATAATGCCCTTAGAGATAACTTTTCCTAGTTAAACATTGATAAATTTCATAAGGACCAAAACTATAATTTAATAGGAACTACACGACAAATGCTATCATTTAATTTTATCCATTCTCACTTAATAATGGAGACATGAAGAATGAAGTTTGGAGAAGGGTTTCAACTGTGAAGGTTAATAAAGAGATGATTGTGGAGGAATTCTATTGTTAAGGACTATATATATAAGTGGTATTATCCAACAAAAAAACAGTTCTTGGGGTTCTGAGCTTTTCAACAAGGTAGGAGAAATAAGATGATTTGCACAAACTAAAAATTATTATTTGTATAAACTGGATATTGATAAGGTGAACCTCTAAAACACACTGCATAAAAGTATTATACCCTAATTTAACACATATCACATATAATCATACATACATTAAAATAAAATCTCATCCTATCATTGATGAACAATGAAATCTACTAAATCAAATCAGTTCTATTCAAACTTCATTACAAATATCTGCAGAAAAATTGCAATATTTTTTATGCTTTCTATAAACTCATTAGAAACTCATTAAAAGACACAGTAGGAAATATTAACAATGAAAAATTTTACTATACATGAGAATTCAATTATCTAAGACATTGGAGAATCATAAAATGTGATTTTTAAGTGAAGAAGTTGACTGTATGGTGGGAGGAGGAACGTCTCAGAAGAGGAAGATGGTAAAAAAGCAGAGATGTGAGACAGCATCCCATGTAGTGAGAACTTCCCGTCTAGTGAGAGCATCCCATGTAGTGAGAATATCCCGTCTAGTGAGAGCATCCCATGTAGTGAGAGCATCCCGTCTAGTGAGAGATTCCCATCTAGTGAGAACATCCCATGTAGTGAGCGCATCCCGTCTAGTGAGAGCATCCCATGTAGTGAAAGCATGTCATGTAGTGAGAGCATCCCATGTAGTGAGAACTTCCCGTCTAGTGAGAGCATCCCATGTAGTGAGAACATCCCGTCAAGTGAGAGCATCCCATGTAGTGAGAGCATCCCGTCTAGTGAGAGCATCCCATGTAGTGAGCACATCCCGTCTAGTGAGAGCATCCCATGTAGTAGCAGGTAATTTGAAAAAAGGGTAGTGATATGAAAAGAACTGGAAATGTTGTTCTGATTAAGAAGGGGCTATTGTGTTAAGGAACATGGAATTTGTGGTTGATTAATGGAGAATTTAGACACAAATGTTGCCCTACTGGGATTTCTTTTTATAAAGGTCTGAAAGTAGTATGGCACAAGAGAAAGAAGACTGGTTATAGTCTAGGAGATAGTGCTTGTGCTAAGACAATGGTAATTTCTGAAAAGAGGAGATTCCAAAAATATTTAGTAATATGATTGGATGACATGAATTCAACACGTCCTATTTATTTATTTTTTCATTTTTATTTTTTGAGACAGAGTTGCCCTACCCAAGCTGTTGCCCTGGGTAGAGTGCTATAGTATCATAGCTCACAGCAACCTCCAGTTATGGGCTCAAGCGACCCTCTTGGCTCAGTTTTTCTATTGTTTGCATTGTTGTTTAGCAGGGCTGGGCCGGATTCGAACCCACTAGCCCTGGTGCATGTGGCCCTAACCACTGAGCTACGGGTGCTGAGCCTACATGTCCTAATTTTGAAAATAAAAATTACACTTTTTGAGTTAGCTAAGATATATCATACATGTAATTTGTGTACAAATTGTGTGAATATTGGCATGTCACTCAGTTGACTATGAACAACAGATACAACTTTCCCCTCTTCTTCATACAGACCCATCTAAAGTTTGAAGATCTCAAGCCAAATAGATTTAAGGATCCTAGAACCCCAAGCCTGGTGACTTTCATATGAGCAACTAGAAGAAGACTATAAAGAAGTACTTAGTAGTAAAATTCTTTAGAAAATAAGTTAGAGATTTCATAATTCCTTCTGAGTCATCAAGCCTATGGCAGGCCTAATTTGCCTGGCTCATGGGGAAAAATATATCATATAGTACATATTTATTAAGTTTAGCTAAAGGCATTTTTCATTATTGGGAAAGGAAAAAACACATGAAGTTCTTCTATTCAGTCTTCCTAGATCCCACATGTTCACACCAAAGAACATCTAGTAATAATATGGATGTCATTTATTAAATTTCCCTTTCTTATTGTAAAACATTTTGTGACACATTGCAGAGCACACACATGCCTCCTATCACATAAAATTGAATCGGAATATTCGAAGCATGCATAAATTACCAGGAGTGATTGTGTGTAGTGAGGAGAGATAGGACAGTATCACAGGGAGGAATTCAAGTGGCTTTGGTGGGTTGATAATACAGAATTTCAATTACTCCTGCATTCATGGTAATCAGAACTGATAAATGACTTAGGAAGGCCAACTACCTGTGGAGATAACACAAGGCTATTTCTCTACCTAGTTCAACAGGAAATCAGCAAGATCAGTTCTGCTAGCAAAGTCAGAGCACTCATGTTAACAACATAGAATAATAAAAAGTGTGTGACTATGAGAAAATAAAATCAGATAAGAAATAGTCTTAGTTATAACAACAACAGCAAAAACCCAAAACAAAATGACATACTTATAAGGATTGACTTGAGAAAATGGTCCATTGAAAAAAGTCAAGTTTTTACAATTATTTTCCATGTGGCATCTAAAATTGGAACAGCAATTAAGAAGGATAATAATAATACAATGTATGATAATTTTAATTAAATTCAATTGTCAAAATGACAATTGCAAGTCTTTTATCAGTGAAGTTGTGAACAGCATCAAGGACATTCAGTACACTTTTTCATGTGAGGATTTTTTTAAAAAACAGGACAGGGAGGGTGGGAGAGAGAAATTTTTTTTTTCACTTGGCAGCAATCATGTATGATGTAAAGAGACCCAAAGAATAAGTAAGTTGTAAAAATGAGTTCAGCAAAATTTGCTTTTAGTATTTTTATATTGGGCTTTTTCTAACAAATGGCACATGTGCACAAAACATTTGTTTTTTATTTTCTTATTTAAATAGAAAAGATCATTGATTTTCAAATTATTCGCACTATGGACAACTTGAAGAATCTGTACATTGCATTATAGATCTTAGGTAGAATACAGAATAATGTTGTAGTTCTTATTGGCAGTGACCTAAAACATGTTTTTTGAATATCAAGTAGAAGTAAATATTGTGAAAGACATCAAGATAAACCAAATTTAAAAATGAAATACTACAAATGTGATCAATGATGTGAAAAGTGTCCAGAGAGACAGAAATAGAGTTTATGAAAGCATATGCAGGGGTCTCCCTGTCAGTAGGGAATTTTTTGAATGACACATGTTGTTTGAATCATAAAGGATGTGTAAATCTGTGGTTAAGTTGAAGTTTAGAGGACAGTATTTCAACAGAAGAAACTATATGAAAAATTGACAGAAAAGATTATGCAATGGGAGGGGCATATTTAAGGAATTAAGTTTAAATATAGGCTGTAGTATATGGAAAAGTGGAATATTCAAATTAGAAACAAATTGGAAAAGGTAACAATTGTATTAATAATGAAGGGATTTAACAAAATTAGGTTTTATTCATCATAGGGGAAAAAGAGGAAGGAATATACAAAATGAACATAAGAGTGGCTTGTGTTTTCACATAGCCTGCTCACAGCAGTGTGAGACAGGACCATTGAAAGTGAGCCTCGTGTTAGCTGCCTATTATAGGATAATTTGTGAGGAGCAGAGCTGGCATCAGAACCCGCATGTCTAATTTAAGATCCAAATTGTTTCCACTGTATCATACTCAAAGGTTCTCAAGTTTCTCTGAGAGTGGGAGCTAACATGTTTCAGAGAGGGGAAGCATGATGCCATGTTGTATACAGTTTTCAAAATGATCCTTTGATAGGAGACACTGGTCACTTGGATCCTTTCAACCTCTTTAAAAAAAAAAACAAAACAATAAAATTTCTTTACACTCATGTCTTGCATTTAATTGAAAAAGGCTTAGCTTGCTAAATAAAAGCTTCCTGTCAATATTCTTCTTTTGCCTCCCACTTACCAATGCTGGGTATTTTATTTTATGATTAATTTTCTTCACATTCTATAGCAAAGTCCCCTTGCAGTAGCCTGGTTAGATCACATCTTTCCTTTCTCTGGCTGTGTGAAAGGAACATTGAAATAACCAAGCCATGAAGCTGGGTTTTTTCCTAGAGGGCAGGAGGCAGATACTGAGTTTTTACTAAGGAATGGTATTTTTATTTTCCTTTTTTTAAAGTTTCCTTGAGTGTGGGAAAGCTTTGTTTAGATTTTATCTACCATTTCCCGAGATACACTGCTACTTAGCTACCTCTTACAGGTTGCCTCCTTTATAGGTCATGCACTATCCAAAGAGAAACAATCATAAACTGAATGCCATATAAACCATGGTTTTAATAGATCTGCACATCCCCACAAAATGCGTTAAACCATTTATCCTAAAGAAAACACTTAAAAATTTTCTTTCACTAAATATAGTTTTTGTTTTTAATTATTATCCCTCATGGAAAACATAAAAATGAAAGCGCAGGCTCAGAGTTCCTTGCTTAATTTTTAACAGAACACTAATCTAGTTAACATACTTCAAGCAAATGGTTGCACTGCTTCATTGGTGCCTCCAAGAGAGAATCACTTGTTTTGTAGTCATGAACTTCTATTTTTTTTTTTTGAGGGAAAAACTTCATTTAATGACTGATTACCCCTACTGAGATCATGATGCAGTCTTGACCACCTGCAACTTTCTGTTACCTGTATTCATGCTCTTATGAAATTCCCTGAATGTCCTTAAATCTCAATAAAGTGTTTAAAATTTCAATGGAGGAAAGACATATATACACACCCACATACATCTAAATGTACACATATTTATTGCATTTATGTATGTTTGAGATCTCTAAAGGTATTTTCAATAAATATGGAATTTTTATAGCACAAAATATATTTCAGCAACCCAAGGTAATATATGTTAACAATAGTAAAAAGAAAATACAGAGTAGGCAGAGCAAGGGTCTGAATAGCTCCCAAAGTCAAGATGCTCTACCCATTATGGGTTTGAAGGCATGCGTACCTGAACTTGGCCCTCGCAAATGATAATGTGTGACAGGACATCTGTGGTGGCCTATTTTAGTAATTATGGGATAGATTTTATGTAATGATTTAAATGTTCCACCCCTCCCCCCAGGGAAGGAATTTTAGTAAATTTTGAATTCTGTGAAATTCAAAAAAATATTGCTCACATTTGACATGGAAGAACATGATTACAGAGTAAATGTATAGACAAGTGGTTTATAAAGCACAGTTATTTTTATTTTATATTATAGCAAACTTCTTGTTTTCTAATTTCTTAAGTTGAATATGATTATTCAAAGACATAGTTCAGACCCATCCAGTCTTCCCATGATTCAGAGTGTGCTAATTTTATGATCATACTTGGATAGCCTTTACATGTATCTCCAGAAAATATGCTGTACTTATTTATAAAGGCATGAGGTAAAGCAATGATATTTTAAATAAGAAATTCAAAAATTCAACTTTACCATTCATAAAATCATAAGTACTTTTTATTACAACATATTACCAAATTGTAGTTTACATATTAAACCACTTGAAAATTTATAAAGTGCTTTGCACAGTTGTCTCAGTAAACTTTAATAGACTATCATGCAGACCTATGGTAGAATCTCCTGATATTCAGAAAAGTTGTTATTCTGCTGCTTGAAATTTCATTGGAAACCCATTTCTCATACCCAGGAAACTTACCATGGCCTTCTGTAACACTGTAGAAACGTTCATCTTGGCAGGATACGTACCCCTGGCCAGCGGTGAGAATAAATATCAGTAGATGTTAAATATAGGTAGCTATTGACATTAAGTATACTTAGTGATTTTTTTCTTTACTAAGTAGCTTTATACATGATAATCTTTGTTTATTCAATTAAAAATCCTTCAAAATTTTATAGTTAAAAGAATTCCATAACTAGAGGAGTGCAATGGCAGGGCAGGATAGAGACCAGATGCTATGCAAAGTCACAGGGTGGGCTAGCAAGCAGAGGCTCCAACCGTAAAGATTATGGGAACACCTGGGGCGATGCGGTGAAGCAGGCGGGAGGAGCTGTTGAGATGTCATTAGGAAGTGTAGGATGAAGCTGGATTCCATTCCTGCAGGTGACTCAGACAGTGAGGAATCAGGACAAAGATGAACCAGTATTACAAGTGATGTTAGTAATATAATTTTAAGTCATGTTACATACTAAAAAGGTTACCCTCAGAATATATAATGGGATTAACCTAGAATAGGTCTTCCATCCTTCCTTCCTTCTTTCCTTCTTTTCTTTTTTTTTTTTTTTTTTTGAGACAGAGTCTTACTCTGTTGTCCTGAGTAGAGTGCCATGGCTTTGCCATAGCTCTCAGCAACCTCAAATTCTTGGGCTCAAGTGATCCTCTTGCCTCAGCCTCCCACATAGCTGGGACTACAGGTGTCCATCACAACATTGGGCTAGGTTTCACTCTGGATCAGGCTGGTCTCAAACTCCTAAGATCAAGCAATCTACCCACCTCAGCCACCCAAAGTGTTCAGATTACAGACATGAGTTGGTTTCTAAAGTTACCTGGCTTTGGATTTCAGAGAAATCCAGGTATCGTAATTCCCCTGTATCTGTGGTTCTGTTTTCTGTTTTTTCAGTTACCCACAGTCAACATGGTCAAAAAATATTAAATGAAATATTCTAGAAATAAAAAATTTGTGAATTTTAAATTGCATGCTTTTCTAAGGAGAGTGATGATAGTTCACATTGTCTTGCCCAGGACGTGAACAGACTTTGTCCGGCATAACTTTGCTGTATCCCCTACACACCTGTCAGTCACTCAGTAGCCATCTCATCGTCATTGGATTGCAAAGCTTGTGTTCAAGTAATCTTTCTTTAACTTAATACATTACTACAAATAATTATTTACTTTTTTCTTTTTAATTTTTGTACTACAAATAATTATTAGTTACTGTTAATCTCTTATTGTGCCGAATTTATGGATAGCAAAGCTTGTGTTCAAGTAACCTTTCTTTAACTTAATACATTACTACAAATAATTATTTACTTTTTTCTTTTAATTTTTGTACTACAAATAATTATTAGTTATTGCCAATCTCTTATTGTGCCAAATTTATGAATTAAGCTTTATCCTAGGTATGTATAAGTGAAAAAGCAGTACACACAGGCTTTGGTACTATTTGCAGTTTCAGGCACCCATGAAGTCTTGAAACATGGATATGGGAAGATTATGTATTACGAGTAGTCAAACAATTTTCTTAAGCATCGCTGCTCCTTCGTGGATCTACTCTATCAGTAAGAGTTTCTTCTTTCAGGCATATTTTTATCCCCTTATTAGCAGTGTGATGACCCACAGTTTATAGAAGATTTTGTGCCATATGAGAAGATTGACAAAGGTATGTGTATTTCATAATGAACAAAACAGCATCATTAGCACCATGTTATGAATGCCTGCCTGCCTATTCATTCATTCATTCGTCATTATTTTTAAAATTAAATTCATATAATACATTATGCTTTCTTTTCTGCTTTTGGAATATTGTCCTGAACAAAGCAAATTGAATCCTTATTTTTTTTCTCAACTCTGTCAGCACAAGGCAATCATAAAAAATATAGACACATAAATAAATAAATAATCATATAATACATACTAGGATGAAAAAGAAAATGGAAGCAGGCTAAGGGGCAGAGAGTGAAGAGAGTGGTGCTGGTGGAGTGTTTGAGTAGGATGCTCAGAGAATGTACTCGGAGAAGGCCATATTTGAGCCAAAACTTGAATCTCTAAAGAAGGAGCAGACAGAAGTATTTATAGGGAAGAGGAATCATCATCAAAAGGGCCCCAAGATCAGGAATGGTTGCCCTCATTTAAGGAAACACCCAAAGGGGCCTACCTGGCTGACTGAGAGTGGAGGAGCAGACCAAGGATATGAGACAAAGTCACATGGGTTTTACAGATCACAAGGAGCCTTATAAATTATAGAGAAAATATTGAACTATATACCATGAGAAGAAGGAAGCCCTTCTGCAAGCAATTTTAGGTTTTAGGCAAAGGGGGGACATGACTCAACTCATATTTTAATTGTATCATTCTGGGTGAAGAGTGAAAATAAGCCATATGGGAATTAGAGGGAAGTGGAGAGACCAGTTTGGAAGAATGCTATTGGATTCAAGCAGTTAATTCCTCCATTTAGCTATAGTTTAAAGGAAAATGAAAAAAAGTGTATGTAGGCCAATCTAATATGTTCCCTATGTCACACTAATCATTAAAGAAAAAAGAACTATGAATGTTTTAAATCTATACAGCACCATCCAGATGGTGGGCACTTCAGGCCACTGTGCATATGGGAAAACAAAGTGTGAGAGGGATTATTTAAGGTTGATGAGTAAAGTAGAATTGCTACACAGAGAGAGGAGAGGATGAAAACATAAGCTTTGGGGTGGTATGGACATGAGTTCAAGACTCAAGTCTGACACATACAAGAAAGGTCAATGAATTCACATTGACTCTCTAAGCTTCAGTTTTCAGTTTCTTTTTCTGTGAAATGTACTTAAATAAAATATCTACTCCAGTGGGTGGATGGAAGGCTAAGTGAGATGATTCATGTTTCATATAAAATGCTTATCATGATGCCTGGAATGTAGTTAAGTGCTCAAATTTAGCTATTATCTTCATCTCCAGCACCAAAAGTCATCTTCAACATAAAATTAAAAGTTCTCAACAACTGACAATTGGTTCAAGATAAAGCTGCACCAACAAATTAAACATCTTGTTCAATAGCCATCTCTGTCTAAGTCCGACCTTATCTTGACATAGAGACCTCTCTCTTTAAGTGGGCTACATTGTGTTTGCTAGACTCCTGCGTATCTCTTTCAATCCTAGTATCCTCCAAATCCTTTTCTCTCTAAAATTTGTTTCTCCTGGATTCCGAAAGCCTCTGCTTTGAAAAGTGAAAACCCTGCAACACACATCATATAAATATTAGAAATTGTGTTCTATAATGCCCCTGAAAAGATCAACTCTATATTTTGGTCAAACAAATAAATTTTAAGATGTGTTCGTCCACCCCCAGAGCACCATTCTGTAGATAGGAGACTAACAACAAAGCAGTAAATATTTAGGACCTGCACATTTTCTTATCTTTGGATTTAGCAAGACATGCACTATAATCCAATTAGAAAGTAAAATGGGCTTAATTACTTAGCTTAGATCAAAGAACATAAGGTGGCAAAGAATGTAATTAAAATTAATAATATAATGGGCAGCTTTATCTAATGCCTAATCTAGGGCATTTCATCTTAGTTTAAACTCAGCTCTCGGATTCGCAAGGTCCTATCATTGTCACTGATTGTTATGAAACCTGATAACACCGTGGCAAATCCTTCCGGTGTATCTGTTGCTCAATTCTAAGTAATAGATTTAACTCTATTCAACAAAGGCAGGTCAGGAAGTTCACTCTGCTACATGTTTGTATTGAATTTCTTTAGCCTCCTAGCTCTCATATTAGCCTGATTAATATTCTTTAGATGTTATTGAGTAGTGTAAATATAAAATGTACACAGCCACAAGCCATATTTACATTGAGTGGAAGCCATGTCTAAGTTAATCGAGGATTCTCATAGATGCCTCTAAATCACATTTGCGGTATGTTTACATAGTAACTTTTTTTAATGTTTGTACTCAATTGATTGCTAGTACACTGGTCCCCCTACCTTAACCATTGGGGATAGTTCCAAGACCCTCAGTGATTGCCTAAAATAGTGGCTCACATCCAACCCTACATATACAATTTTTTTTCTCTATACATATATGTATGATAAAGTTTATTGTACAAATTATGCACAGTAAAAAGATTAACAATAACTAATAATAAAATAGAGCAATTATAACAATAACTATAATAAAATGTATATGAATGTGGTCTGTCTATCTCTCTTTGAAAATATTTTAGTGCACTTTGCTTACCTATTTTTTAACAGTGGTTGACTATAAGTTACTTATCCTCCAGAAAGCAAAACCTCAAATGACGGGGCTGGGTGGGGGGTGGGTGCTACTGCACAATTTAATAAATGTTTGAAAATTGTTTTGTTGCCAATCTATTAAAAGAAAAATCTAGATAGTTCATGTATTTAGCAATCTCTAGATTAACATGTTCATGCACATGCATTAGGTGGGTATTACACATCCAAAGACAAGCTCATGGACCTTTATTACCTTGGTGAGTAAGCAGGACAAGCCTGAGTCAATCTTTTAGGCAGTAATAATATATTTCTATCAGTCATTAGAATTGCCTCCAACATCTTTCTAGAAGAATAAACCCAATCATTGTGCCATTAGACACATCTATTGATTATAAGCCTCATCATTATCTAAAAATGTTTAAGAAAAGAAAGCATTTGATTCCTAAACACCAGCCATTGGGTCTGTAGTCAAAATGCAAAATAACTCAATGAGATTATAAAACCCCTTTAGCACAGCAAAGGCAGTTTCTGTAAATTTGCCACCTGAGGGACTGTAAGAAACTGGTCAATCTATGGAGGTGGCCGACAAAAGGAACTTGGCTTGTTGTACGGATATGTGCGTGTGGTGCATGTGTGGTCTATGAAAATTAGAAACAGGTGGTGAATTTAGGGAAGTGGTCAACTATGGAGGTTCTACTGTGTAATCATTTATAGCTATTCAGATAAAATCTAGGTGATGACAGCCAGAATGGATAGCTTACAACATGGTCAAAGTGGGAAGAAGCTTAATAAGAATTTAGGAAAAGCTTGCAAGTATGGACAGCTAGAGGCCTTCTGATACATGGAATGCGTGCATGGGCCCCTTCCAATAGAAGCTCTGCAATTATGTTCACAGGAGGTTTTCTTCATGCATCTTAAAGCCAATGATGTTAAATCCTATCCTCTGCTTCTATAGTAGCCTGCCTTAAGAGGTCAGATCTCCAAGACATGCCAGTAAAGAGAAAAATGGTTTATAGTGGAGTTATCCTTTGGTGGTTTATTTTACATAAAATTATTTTCAGTAAAAGTCTGATTAAGCTGCATTAAGAAAACTAAACTTGATTGGCTAATACCTCAGAGTGATTGAAATGTGTAGTTATACACAGCAGGCTAATTCTTTTTTAGAGAAAATTCATGGAGTCAATATTTCAATATTGTAGTGGTGCTTAAACTTAAGCACTCCCTGGTTGTCCCACCTGTTGTATACAACTCCCTGAGAGGGCACATAATCAAACACTCCCACTCTGAGAGGGTTGAGCCACATAATGATTCTTGCCCTCGGGAATGTTTCTCCTGATGCTAAAGCAATCGGTTTCTGTAAATATTAGGCTAAAAACTCTGTGTCAATACACCAGGAAACATTTTTAACGACTGTTGAATTAGGAGTTTCTTTGACCACTGCATATTAAATCATACAAATAAAAAAATCTTCATCTAATCAAGAATGAACATTTTAATTGTAAAAATTCATTAACTTGAGTTAGAGATAAGAAGAGGGAGGGGATGGCGGAATAGGGGGAGTGAGAGAGAGAACTGAACAGATTGAGTAGAATGTTCTGATTAAATTCCTCACATACCAAAAAAAAAAAAAAAAAGAAGTACTAGACTGATAACTACTAACGAAAATCCTCTATGTCTAGGAATTAGATGCTGTTATAAGAATTCGAATGCCTAGTGAGGAAAATGTCATTGTTGTCTTGACATATTTACCACAGAGATGTATTAGTTTGCAGCGTAGAGTACATAAAATGCAAATGTATTATCAGGGAGGCAAGCATTTATTTGTTATGTTATTTTAAGAGTTATACTCTGACATCTCTATTTTGAAAAAATGTGTTTGGTTGCATGTAGTTATTAATAATTATGAAGATGGAGAAAAATGCAAACTTAAGGCACAAAAAATTTTTGTAATTGGATAATCCTATCTGAATGTCAAGATCACATTAGATTAATCAGATAATATTACAACCCTCAGCTTCCTGAATAACTCATTCTGACCTTTGAGTCATCTTTGATAATATATTCAGATAATTTCAAATGTACTGTTCATATTTTACCGCATATAATAATTTTAGGGGTTAATTATTTTATGTAACTTATACATACCAGACACAGATACTATATAGATGTAAGACATCAAAACCATGAACATAAAATAAACTTCCTTAGGTTTCTATAAAGGGTGATTCTGCATAATCACTTAGAATGTTTACAATATCGCAGATAGGCAGGGGTTGAGGATCCCAATTCAGTTCAAACCAGCAGAGTTATGAGTACAGATTGTATGTTCCCCTTTGGTTTTATGTGTTAGTTGAGAAATAATTGTTGTGTACATTTGTGGAATGCAATGTGATGTTTGATCTATGTATGCCTTATAGAAAAATGCAAGCAAGCTACCTGACATATCCATCACCTCACCAATTTGTCATTTTTATATAGTGAGTACATTAAAAATCTGTTCTAGCACTTTTGATAATTGCAGTCACCAAGAAATGCAACAGATCACTAAAATTTATTCCTGCAGTCTAACTGAAACTTCGTATGCTTTGGTCAAGATCCTCCCATCTTCCGATTTCCCATTCTCTCCCCTAGTCCCTGGGAACCACCTTTCTATTCTCTGTTTCTATGAAACCCATTTCTTTGCATTCTACATATAAATGAGATTATACAGCATCTTTCTGTCTATGCCAGGCTCATTTCACCTACATACTGTCCTCCAGTTCCATTCATGTTATCACCAGTGATAGTACTTCCTTTTAAATAGTATCCCAGTGTGCATACACGCGCCATATTTCCTTCACACATTCATTTGTGGATGGACCCTTAGGTTGCATCCATATCTTGGCTATTTTAAATAATCCTAAAATGAACAAGGGAGTGCAGATGCCTCTTTGACATACTGACCTCAATTCCTTTGGATATATAACCAGAATTGGGCATGGTGGATCATTCAGCAATTCTAATTTTAATTATGTGAGGGACCTCCATAATATTTTCCAAAATGACTGTACTAGTTTATATCCTCAGCAACAGCAAGTTTCCTTATTTTACTCATCCTTGCTAAAAAAAAGTCTAGCCCCAACCCCCCCACCAAAAAAAATTAAAAAATAAGTAGTGGCTGTTTCTTCTTCTTCCAACAATTGTTATTTATTTTTTGGATAATAGCTATTCTAACAGGTGTGAGATTTCTTACGGTGGTTTCAATTTGTATTTTCTTTTTTTTTTTATTAAGTCATACATACATAGATCATGAATACATTTATGCCTTTGTGGGATTCAATGAGTTGATTATCTGTACAAATTGGAGTGCTTACATCCTACTAATTAACATAGCTTTCACTTCATTTACTTAATCAGTGTTAAAACATTTATGTTCAATACTTGATAGATTTGACTTGTACTCTTGCAATATGCTCCATAGTTGTATTTGTTGGTCATTTGTGTGTCTTTAGAAATGTCTTTTTAGATTCTTTGTCCATTTTTTTAATTCGGTTGTTTGTTTTCTTGTTGTTGAGCTATTTGAGTTCCTTTTACCAATTTTGAATATTAGCCCTTTGTCAAACATATGGTTTGCAAATATTTGATCTCAGTTCATTATTTCCTTTACTGGGAAGAATAGTTTTAGTTTTATGAAGTCACATTTGTCTATTTTTGCTTCAATTGCCTGTGTATTTTGATCCGTATCCAAGAAGTCATGGCCCAGAGCAATGTCATGAAGCTATTCCCCTATGTTTTCTTCTAGTAGTTATACAGCTTCAGATATTCAGCAGGAATACGGGAATTCAACAGAAAAGTGAAAGAATACTTCAGACTCTGGAAAAGAGAAGGTGGGCAAGCAGCCTGCATGGTGGCTGACAACTGTGAGTGAACCCTCAACACAGGAGGAGGGAGTGAGTGTCATTCTATCATGCACCTTCCCATGGGGAATCATGAAGTCCAGACCACGAAAGAGCATTGTGCCTTTTCCAATGCCTGGATCTAACTTAGGGAGTGGCGGGAAGACTGTGAGAAGGAAAGGCTATAAGTAGTGTCCCACATGCTTCCCCAGACCTGGGTGTCAGTGGAAGGATGGCACTGCTGATCCTAGCTCATAGCAAGCTATGTGGGCTCCGGCCTGGTATTTTCCCACTAGTGGTGGCAGCCTTTGGCATTAGCAGGCCTCTGGTCAGTGATTGGAGATTTGAGTCTCGTAGGGAAATGGCTACCACAGCCTGAGTTAAGAAACCAACGTAAGGTGACCTCCAGCTGCCAGTGCTAAAATTGGGCTTTCCCACTTCTTAGAATCACAGCAAGAGATTGGCCTGACAGGTGTGGTTTTTGACCAAGGCGGAAAGTGTTATGACTGGGATAGCTTTTCTGGACTGAGAGCAAACTGCTATGACTTGACTTTGTATCCCCCCTGGCTGCCACAGTTGGGATGAGTGAGTGAGCCTGACAGGACAGGAACATAGGAAGAAGGCAGGTCCACTCCTGCTTGCTTGGCAGTGGCACTAGGAGTGACCTTCCTTCCTATATTGAGGTCTTAGCACAGCAGGGGTTGTTATACTACTTGCAAGCATTCTCCTGGGACTTATTTCTGCCATCTGGGGTCTAAGTTCAGGCTTTTCAGGTCCAGCTCTCCCTAGCGTTATGCCTCTACTCCCTGATAGAGCATGGGACCCAGATCACTGGCCATTCTGTGGCCGAAACTAGTTCACCAAGGTCAAGCATAAACCCTAGTGCAGCCACCACAGCCAGCTCTTATCTGAAAATTTTCCACAAGTTACTCTCTTAGATTCAGATTATTTTTGGTTTTCATTTTACCAGGAAGTCATCTAATAGGAAGGTGATTCTCATACTTTTTATTTAAAGCTCCCAGAACATCCTGATTTCTTATTTTTGTGCTACCCTAATCAGATATACTAAAAATAAAGAAGTAAATATTGAAGCATATGTGACAACTCTCAAAAATTAAAGTATGCCATTGGTTTTAACTATAGCCTAAAATTCTAGTTAAGTCAAAGGAAATAAAATGTCTCTTTGAAAATAAAGTGATAGTTGAAGCAATAGAAATAGTTAAGAATACTGGAAAGGACACACCAAATAAGAAGATGATATGAAATAATCATTGGGTAAATGGTGGTAAATTCCAAAGTTTCACAGTTAAACTAAAAATATATATATATATTGATTAAGAATTTATTATGTGATAGGTACTATAATAAATGTTTATATGAAACCTTTAGATAGTCTTTATAATAACACCATGATATATTTACTATTATTTCTCTAGTTTGACACATGAAGAAAATGAGGTTCAGAAACTTGTGCTGTTTTACATAGAAAGTAATAAGGTGGTGATTTGAACCAAGAAAATCTAATTTGGAAAATCCTACTTCACTTCATTACTCTGTTTCAAAAAACTACTTAGACAAAAATGAGCGTGAATCAGAGTATCTGTTACAGTTACCATCTCTATGTAACAAATGACCAGCAAACCTAGAGAAATAAAGCAAAAATGACACTTATTTTGCTCATAAATCTGCAATTTAGGCAGGACTTAGTGGGGATAGCTTGTCTTTGTCTGACTCATCATTGTCTGGAGCAGCTAGACATCCAAAGGCTGGAATTATCTGTGGGTCTGCCCCTTCCCAAATCTGATGGTTGATAAGCTCTGCTAAAGCCTTAGCTTGGGCTTTTGACTGGAAACCCTAAACATGGCTTCTGCCTGTGGCCTGGGCTTCGTTAGAAAATAAGGTATGGATCCAAGGGAGAGCATCACCAGACAGAGCCAGGGGGAAGCTGTGCTACCTTTCTTTTACGAACTAGCCTGGCAGACAAAAAGCTTCACTCAGTATGTTCTTCTTGTTGAGATAGACATCATGTTCCCTTCTTTCAAGGAGAGAGGAGGTAGACTTCACTTCTTTAGGGGGTAGTGACAAAGTTCTGGAAGAGCAAATTCAACTGAAATTACTGCAGTGGCAACATTTATAAAATACAATTTGACCTAGTGTTACAGATGAATTTAGGGAGTGAGGAAGTGTGTCACTAATGTTTCCAGTGGAAGAGGAAGTGACTGCAAGGAGTAATAACAATAGAGGAAATCCGTGGCCACAACAGACAAAGCCAGGACTCTGAACATGTGGAAACCAGGTTATCCTGACCAGGGAAGTGAGTGAGAAGGGACAGTGTGGCCAGTAAAGTCTGTCATCTCTAGCTCCCAGCACTTTTTTTTTTTTCATTCTATCTCATACCCCATGACTGGCTGTGCTCCAAGGACAAAGTCCCTCTACCAAGTTCCTGCAGTAATGTCCTTCCTCCATCCATGCAATCTTTGCCCACAGTATTTCCACATTTGACATTTGATCCTTACCTTTGTGTTCCTAGTTTAATTCTATTTCTCTGACTGATTTCAACTCAAACATCACTTTGTCAAAGACTTGCCCCTCCTTCAGACAAAGCCAGTTTCATACATGGTGTCTCATATTACTTTTTCTCGTATTATCTCCATCTGTAAATGTCATTGATAGACACCATTATTTGATTAATGTCTGCCTCCTACACTAGTCAGCAGGATCTGTTTTTACTTATTCCAAGAGTTGAGCAGAATGTATGAAACGTATTGAGTGCTCTTTAGTTATTAAATGTTTGTAAAATTTTATGTTTTTTAAAGCTTCTATGAAACAGGAAAGAAACGTCTGATGTTTCTATAAGAATAAGAATCAAATAAACAGGGCGGTGCCTGTGGCTCATTGAGTAGGGCGCCAGCCCCATATACCGAAGGTGGCGGGTTCAAAGCCGGCCTTGGCCAAACTGCAAAACAGAAAAATAGTCGGGCGTTGTGGCGGGTGCCTGTAGTCCCAGCTACTCAGGAGGCTGAGACAAGAGAATCACCGAAGCCCAGGAGTTGGAGGTTGCTGTGAGCTGTGTGACGCCACGGCACTCTACTGAGGGTGATAAAGTGAGACTCTGTCTCTACAAAAAAAAAAAAAAAAAAGAATCAAATAAACAAACATACTAATTATAACAATGATAAAACAATTTTTAAAAACCAATAAAAATTTGTGTTAGTCAGAATAGGCTAAACTTTGTAACAAAGAGACCAAAAATATATATTGTCTCAAACACAGCAGAAATATATCTCTTGCCCAAGTACAGTAAAAGGCAAATTCTAGCCAGGCAGGAGGATGTGGGCCTCTCCATACAGTTATCTGGCAACCCACAGTAAGGATCATTCTGCTGCTGTTCATACATGACATCTGTGGTGGCTCAGGTGGTTATCTCTGTGATTCAGCCAGAAGAAGGAAGGAATATGAGGACTACATGGTCTGATATTTTCTTAGGCCAAGTTTAAGAATGAGACCTATCATTTCCCACCTGTGAGCTGAACTCCTGTCAAATACTACACCTGATCAAAAGAGCCTGAGGAATGTAGACTGGTAAAGTGCTCACAAAGAAGGGGGAAATCAGTCTTAACGGAAAGCCAACCGTTTCTGTTACAATAGTCTTCTAACAATGTTTGGAACTTTATGGTTTGGAAGTCTATCAGAATACTTTTAAAGAAAGCTGGACCTGTTTGATGTTCTTTAATTATTAAAGCAAATGAATATAAGACATTAATTAGTCTTAAAATTAGCACAATAAAGCAAAATATATATATGTCCCTAAAACTTACATTTTGGGTTGAATTATAGGAAAAATTCTCTAGATGATTATTGCAGTGTTCTGGAAAAAAAAAATCTTTTCTGGCAGATTACCAAGCAAGGGCTGGAATATATTCTCTGAAAGTCTAATGTGACTTATCACCTGATTTTTTTCAGAAGTTTCGTGTGCTATTCATTAGTTTATAAGAAAAAAGAAAAGAGAGGTCTCAAAGCTAATTTAATGATGCAGTCTCAGAAGAAGTTAGAGAGAAAAGAAAAAATGATTACATACTCCAGATTATAATTTCATACTTGATTTTTGAAGAAGGAATTTCCAAGCTTTAATTTTAAAAGATTATTTTTTCAATCTGTGTATAAATGACATAAAATAATTAAGAAAAAATATCATATACCCATTTTTCCTCCCAAACATATTTTTATTTCATAGAATGTCCTCAAATATTATTAAAGTATATATTATAAAACATTCTGTTACATTTGAGTACCTTTATACATCTTTATATATCCATAGGGTGTGGCTATCTTAAGTGAGCTATAATAGCATCTTAATTTCCTGAAAGTTCATTTCTACCTATGTCTACCAGTTCATTCTTCCTTTTTTGGCCAGGGACCAAACATATTCATAGAAAAGGATGAATATTGGTTAATACTGATCAGTTAAACATGGTGCACAGAGACCATATCAGTCAGGATCCCATGAGAAGTGGTGGCCCATTCAAAAGGAATAATTCAGCAGAATTTAACTATATCCAAAAGTGTGGGTAGAGTGAAGAAACTAACAAGGGACTAGCAAACTCTGAGAGCGAGAAGGAGATGGAGTGGTTTCTGATCTACTGAGAGTTGGATAAGGAAGGTTCTTTCCAACTAAAAGGATGCAGCCTCTGTCTACTTTCTGCTTTGTAGGATTGGGGTATACATACCTCAATCCGTCTCTCCTCTCCCACTTTGATTTCCTGCCAGTGGAGCTTTCCACTGGCCAAACTAAACTAAAATTCAGAGAGGTGGGTATTCTGGTGATAAAGTCCATAGAATTAGAAATTCTGGGGCTGGGGACAGGCAGAGAACTGTGCATATACCTAAAAGGATAAGCAGAAATAATCAGGAACATGGTGACAGAGATGGCAGTGATGCAGATGATAATTTAGATGCATTTATCTATTACTGAAATCTATATTTTCTTTAATGATAAATGTATACATTTTCCTGCTTTAGGCACAAATTTGAAAATGTCAAGAGGTTGAGTAAGATCATCTTATAAAAAATAAATGAGAGTTTTTGAAGTATTTTTTAAGCTATTGCTTGATCATGATGAAATAAATAGGGCAGCACAGGCAATCCCAAGACCACCAGATAAGAGCCATGATGAAATGTGATTCTGCACTCCACATTCACCGAACAGAAGAAGGGAAAGGAAGAAAGGAGTCAGGACGGGGACCTAGAAGAGGCAGAATTTGACACCTAGAAGTTGTCCATGCTTGACAGGGAGTGTCTGCAGAGTAATGGTCACGGTACCCAGAGCAATGATCAGAATCCAGGATTTCTAACCTTGCAGCATTGTCACTTGAGGTTTAATTGGTACAAATCTGGCTGGGAATGGCCATAAATCAGGATTATATACACTCACAGGTCCAGAGGAGAAAATTGGTAATGGATCAAGCAAAGAAGATGAGAGCAGATCTTGGCAGGCAGATAGGCAGAGCTCAGAGGAATCAGGATCGTGATAAAGAAACTCTGTGAAACTGGGACTGACCATTAGCAAGGTCCGTCAGGTGGCTTGATTAATATCATGCAGCTGGCAGGTAGATGAATAGAAATTCAATTCCAGATTTTTTTTTGTCTCAAATCAAAATTCTTTCTGCTGTAACATATGGCCTAGAGAAAGAGAAAATAAAGATATCAATTAAAATGAATCATTCTTTAACAAGTCTGGAAGTTTTTCCTAGCAACAGAGTCTATTTTAACCAAAGCAAAGTACAGTGGGAAAGTATCATTGTAGAGCTAACAGTACAGTTAGGACATATCACAACACATCTAGTTGAAAGAGAACACTTTGATAATAGACACTTGTTATTTAAGATGCCTTTCTAAGATTAAATTTGTGAACCAGATGTGAGGTATGTGTACACAAACACACACACACACATATACACGTATACATGTTTCATACTTTCCAGAAAGTTGTTTTATTACTACATCTGCAGCTACTGTTTTGAATGAGTCACATTCAAATACATTAATAATTAATGTATTAGACCTGCCCCTCAAAATATTGTTATATAATCAGGGAGTTGCATAGGATCCATTGATTTCTACCAGCTACCAAAGTGGTACAGAAAAATATATAAATTTCAGAAAAAATAGTTCATCAAAATCTTAGCTTTACTCTATAAGTTACATGATATTATATAATTTTCAGTTTACTTGTGCTTTACTTTCCACTTCTGGAAAATAAGGATATTGTTTTCTATTTTATTTGTTTGTTTGCTAGTCCATAAAGCCTGGGAATGTTGTTCTGAGAAATGTGACAATAATAGGAAGATGAAATTGGATTTCTAAATATGTCATTTCCCTACCACATTTCACAAAGCTTATTGATATTCAGACCTTTTCTTTGATACTGTGTTTCCCCAGACTTTGTCCTACATATATGGTAATGTCTCTGGAAAAAATTAGGATGTTTAGATAAACTTCATTAATGTAACTTATCTAAAATCTAATGCCCATATATGCCTAGAAATTCCATTAGTCTCTTTTCTTTACTGATGTAAAAGATAACATGGATCTAAGTGATCACAGAAGATATTCCAGAGCAAAGTGAATCCCAGGAAGATGGTCCCTGAACCCAGTTGGTCCTTGTGACGGGGATGCCATTACCAAACCTTAGAGACTCTGACTCTCTTTCTATCAGAATTTCTGTATGGGAGCAGCGAACATACATTCTTTTGTCATCCAGTTAACCTATATAGTCTCACATTCTCTCATTCTGGAGAGGGGCCAGGTGGCTTGCCCAGCCAGTGGTGTTGCTGGGGGCAGTCTTCTCTGGAGTGGCCAGTCTGACCACATTGGAAGCACTTGTTTTTCGCTCCTCCGGTTTACTTCTGCCCCTGAAGGTTGCTCGTTTGTCAGAGTGCCATTACTAGAGCTGTCACTCTTTTCTGTTCCTTTCTCTCTTTTTCCTCATTTCTCTCCAGATCTCAGTTACAAAAGACCGTAGTGGCCGTTTCAAGAAGATTCTCCAGGTTATGGTCTGGGGCTATAGCCAATTTGTGGAGTTTTCTTTGAATGTCTGGGGCCGCTTGAGGGATAAATTTGTCTTTTAAAATAATCTGACCCTCTATGGAGTCAGGTGTCAATTGGGTGTGTTTTCTCATTGCCTCCCTAAGCCTCTCTCTCTCTCTCTTTTTTTTTATTATTAAATCATAGTTGTGTAAACTAGTGCAATCAAGGGGTACAATGTGCAGGTTTCATACACAATCTGAAATGTTTTCACCAAACTGTTCAACATAGCCTTCATGGCATTTTCTTAGTTATTGTATGAAGGCATTTGTACACTGCATTTAGTAAGTTCCGCCTGTACCCTTCTAAGATGCACTGTAGGTGTGGCCCCACCAATTACCTCCCTCAATCCCAACCTTCCCCCTTCCCTCCTTTCCCATATTCTTGTGCTACAGTTGGGTTATAGTCTTACTATGGAACCTTTAAATTAGCTTCATAGCAGGGCTGAGTACTCAATGTTTCTTTATACTAATATTCAAACACTATATTTGGCTAGGAGCCTGTTGCTCACTGGTTAGAGCACCAGCCCTGTGAACCAGAGATGGGGGGTTCAAACCCAGCCTGGGCCTGCTTAACAAAAAAAACAAAAAAGACATTCCATTTGCTGCTTAAATACTGTAAGTTGGCTTGGCGCCTGTAGCTCCCGCAGCTAGGGCACCAGCACATACACCAGAGCTGGTGGGTTCGAACCCAGCCCAGGCCTGCCAAATAACAATGACAACTATGGCAACTACAACCAAAAATAGCTGGGCATTGTGGCGGGTGCCTGTAGTGCTCAGCCCAAGAGTTTGAGGTTGTTGTGAGCCGTGACGCCACAGCACTCTATCGAGGGCGATATAGTGAAACTCTATCTCAAAAATAAATAAATGAATGAATAAAATATTATAAGTTAATAAAGAGAGCAGGAAAACTATGTCATATTATTTTATTAACTATTTCAATATAAAGGAGTAAAACATCATGAAGAGCACATGCTTGCTTTGTGCTAAAGATACTGTGTTTTACTTCTTTATAGATGAAGCAAAAAGCATAATTTGAACTAGATGTTGAAAGAGTTTAGGATTAGTACCTAAGTCAGAAAATATGTAGAAAGATAACCACACATTTACTATAGTGAGTCCTCTGTGTGTCTTCACGTTGCACTTTACTTGGTTTCTGAAAATTAACTTATGATCTGTTCTCAATAATGGCATTTCTTGGAAAGTCCACAGGAGAAGCAGTTTAGCATAGTTACAAGCTCAGCTTTTAGGGTCAGTTTTTGGGTTTATGTTGCTGGCAGTGGATCTTGAGAAACTAACACTCTTGAGCTTCAGAGTACTCATTTCTAAAATGAGAATGGTAACAGTTAAACCTATCATATATCATAGGATTATTATGTACTTTAGATTAAGAAATATTTGTCGGCTCGGCGCCTGTGGCTCAACAGGCTAAGGCGCCAGCCACGTACACCTGAGCTGGCAGGTTCGAATCCAGCCTGGGCCCGCCAAACAATGACGGCTGCAACCAAAAAAAACACGGCCGGGTGTTGTGACGGGCACCTGTAGTCCCAGCTACTTGGGAGGCGGAGGCAGGAGACTCGCTTGAGCCCAGGAATTGGGAGGTTGCTGTGAGCTGTGCTGCCACAGCACTCTATCCAGGGTGACAGCTTGAGGCTCTGTCTCAAAAAAGAAAAAAAAAAAGAAATATTTGTCAAGTGCTTTCCATGGAACCTGACACAATCGGTACTCTTTAAGTAAAAAGTAGCTAGGATTACTATTGCTATTATTACTATTTTTCATTAGTACTGTTAATAAAAATAATCACCCTTCAAATCTAAAAATAAAACAAGTAGGTCTAGAGGAAGTAAGTGTGTGAGAGTAGATATGACAGATTATGGTCAGAGAACTTCAAAAGTGGTGTAGATGATATCTAGATTGTGGCTAAAGTGGAGTAAAGGTAAAGGTCAATGTCTGGAGTTGAGGTTAAAGAATTGTGAGGAGGGGCAATACCTGTGGCTCATTGAGTAGGGCGCCGGCCCTATATACCAAAGGTGGCGGGTTCAAACCCGCCCTCGGCCGAACTGCCAAAAAAAAGAAAAATAGCCAGGTGTTGAGGTCAGCGCCTGTAGTCCCAGCTATTCGGGAGGCTGAGGCAAGCAAATCACCTAAGCCCAGGAGTTGGAGGTTGCTGTGAGCTGTGTGATGCCATGGCACTCTACCGAGGGCGATAAAATGAGACTCTGTCTCTCAAAAAAAAAAAAAAGAATTGTGAAGAGGTTAGGGTTGGTCATCCATATGATGGTTAATTGTTTCTCAGAATGAAGACAAGAAATGAGGTAGAAAGAAAGACCTCATTAGATGCAGGAGAGTAACTAGGAAGATGATAACCTAACCCTACCTGGGACCTCCCAGGACTCCCATCCTTCTGTTTCCCAGTTCTTGCTAGCTCACATCCAATCTACTTTTCCTTGCAAATCAGAAAAAAAGCAAATAAAACTGCCCTAGTGTTTCCCAGGAGCACCTCACAAACATGCCTTGGAAGTTGTACCTAGTAAGTGCAACTTCTTATAGATAAAACAAGGTTGTCAACACACCTCCTAACACCTTGTAATACAGGTAAACAGATAAAACATAGATACTAACACGGGGACATTGAGATCACTGAAGCAGTGTGACATAAAATAATATCTATACACACAACACTCCTCTGCAACCAGCAAATGTAAAATAAAAGATACCAAACAGATAATTTTGTTTATCTCAGTATCATTTCTTGATCTCTACTATCTCCATCACATGTACCCACACAGGGAAGCAGTACTTTTAGCTAGCTGCCTGAATAAAAGCTAGCTCCCTTGGGTTACTTACTGAGGCCCTATTTTCATGCAGACCTGAGCTATCCTACCCCCACACTGTGATCTGGCTTTGCCTTAGGTATAAAGTCTAATATGGGATGGCTTACCTACAGCTTCAATGTTTGAAGGAAGCTTAATACAGATTTTGGCTATATTTTTTATTCTTTTTTTAATTTAAATTTCTTTTTTCCCCAGATACATCAGACAAATGGTTAATTTCTTCATGATTCAATCTGTTGAACTATGCAGCCATCATAGTATTTTTTTTATTTTTTTTGAGACAAAGTCTCACTCTGTTGTCCCAGGGTAGAATGCCATGGCATCATCCTACTGCACAGCAACCTCAAACTCCTAAGTCCAAGCAATCCTCCTGCCTCAGTCTCCTGTGTAGCTGGGACTACAGGCACCCAACAATTATTGGCTAACTTATTTCTATTTTCAGTAGAGGTGGGATCTCGCTCTTGCTCAGGCTGGTCTGGAACTCCTGAGCTCAAGCAATCCTCCCACCTAAGCCTCCCAGAGTGCTAGGATTATAGATGTGAGCCACTGCACCCAGCTCAGATTTTAGCTTTTAATAAATCTTCTCTGATAGTAGAAAGATTCAAACCATAGCTAATTCTAAGAACTAAGATGGAGTCACTTAAAAGGATCTGACTTGCTGAAGCTAACAATAATTCATGCTGCTTTTCTCTATGATACACCATAATATTTTTTCAAAAAATCTTGAAATATTAACTTCAATGAAGGAATGAAAAAGTCATTTTAGAAACTAAAGACACCCAAGCACTGATCTATTCATAGCTTCTATTTATAACTGAAGTTTACATCAAATGGACAAAAAATAGTTCAGAAAACCTATATTCAGAAATGATTTACAAAGATCCATCATCCAGGAGGCAGGTCAAATGGATTTAGCTCGAGATCTCACTAAATGTAGCAGAATCAGCAGGAAGCAACATAAAGCCTTCTGTTGGAAAATAAGAAGGAATCGGTCCATGTAATCAAGAAGTTACTTTTCTTCCTCATCTAAATGCTTGCCTCTAATCAGGGCTCAGAGAAAGGTATTGGTCATTTGAACTGGTTGTCTATCAAAGTCCCCTTCATTTTTGCTTTCTTGGCTTCGAGTTCAGCCTGGAAAGTAAAAAAAAAGGATACATTGAATGTCTTGATACATGACACAAAATTCTTATTTTTATTTTCCTTCCTTATTTTAACGACCCCAAACACTCTCTCCCTCTTTTTTTCTCTAAATTTTGAGACAGTCTCACTCTGTTGCCCTGTGTAGAGTGCCATGGTGTCATTGTAGCTCACAGCAACCTCAAACTCTTGGGCTCAAGTGATCCTCCTATCTCTACCTCCTGAATAGCTGGGACTACAGGCTCCCAAAACAATGCACGGCCAGTTTTTCTATTTTTAGTAGAGACGGGGTCTCGCTCTTGTTCAGGCTGGTCTTGAACTCCTGAGCTCAAGCAATTCACCTGCCTTGTCCTCACAGTGCTAGGATTACTCGTGTGAGCCACCACACCTAGCCCAAACACTCTATCTTGATGCTCACTTAATGTACGAACTAGAGGAGTGGTTCTAAAATTATTATGCATCTCTAACGACTGCTTTCCAACCTTTCTAATGTTACAGTACACATATAAAATGGCATTTGTAAGCAAAAAAGTAAAATAGATAAGACTGCAGTTAAAGGAAATCAGTGCAGGGATTCTAGCAGCCCCAGCACCCTGCCCCTCAAGGGCTGAGGGAATCATTATCATGGCCATACCAGTATATTATTCTTGCCAGAACAGGAAAAAAAAATATCATTCTAGAACAGTGCTACTTAAAGTTTTGTGGTCCATGAACTGTTTGTTATCTGTCCCTGTAAGATATGTATAAAAATTGGGAGTAAACATTTAGAAACTTTTACAGCAATTTGACAGAGCAATAAAATAAAATAATCTAATAAAAATAGAGGCAAATTTATTCTTATTGTATTTTACAAATTACAGATCTGTTCATGAAAAAAACTGGAAAATTAAAAAAGAAAAGAGCTCAGTGAGTAGGGCACCAGCCCCATATACAGAGGGTGGCGGGTTCAAACCCGGCCCTGGCCAAACTGCAACAAAAAAAATAGCCGGGTGTTGTGGCGGGCTCCTGTAGTCCCAGCTACTTGGAAGGCTGAGGCAAGAGAATCACCTAAGCCCAAGAGCTGGAGGTTGCTGTGAGCTGTGACACCATAGCACTCTATCAAGGGCAACAAAGTGAGACTCTGTCTCTACAAAAAAAAAAAAAAAGGAAAAAGAAAGCACTGGTCTTTCGTCTTAAAAAGTTTGAGAAACACTGCTCTAAACCACTGTGGCAAGGTAAAGCTGCTCCCAGGACCTACCAACTATCACCAAAATTCCAGAATGACTGATAGAGAAAAGACTGATATACCTTTTGATGAGGCACCAAAAAAGTGATGTCTGATTTTAGTGAAATATTTTAAGTAAATTATTATCAAAAAAGGAAAAATCTAGGCACCATCATATATAGATGTACATGGTCTAAGATGATTCCCCTGACTAATGCTAAAAACCACCAGTGCTTTAAGAAGCAATGACCAGTGCCAATTTTGGTACCACAAGGTAGCACTATCATATGCCATCGTTTCCGAGGAGAGCATCCAAAAACCCTGACCTTGGACCACAAGTAGCATTTTAAAATATCATCGTAGTTAAGTCTATCTAACAAGTATCATGATAAGGGGCCTAGATCCTGCAGTTACTACTACAGAGCAGTATACCAACAGTCACAGACCAGGGTTAAAAAGCTGGTGGCCCAGGGCGGCACCTGTGGCTCAGTGAGTAGGGTGCCGGCCCTATATGCCGGAGGTGGTGGCGGGTTCAAACCCAGCCCCGGCCAAAAACTGCAAAAAAAAAAACTGGTGGCCCAACTACCCTAATAACTCCCAGAAAACTTTCTAAGGGTTTCCCTATCTTCTAAAAGGTCTTTCAGACTAAGAAATCCAATCACTTTGCTACCCCAAGCCACTCACCAGCTCTTGCAATCGCCTCTTGCTCATGCCTTTGCGCTCCAGCTGTTTTTCAATCACTTTGGCATTCTGTGCGTATGAGTCAGCAACTTCTCTCTGAAGGAAAAAAGCAGCATCCTTAAACCAGTAGCCTTGTTGAGGAATAACAACGAAGACCAGAAATAGTAATTTATACTACTTAAAGCATGAAATCACTACTGAAATGGCAGGGCTCTGCTTCCTTTCAACTTTGCACCTTTTCAATAATCCAGGAGAGTTCAGGTTTCAATCAAAACCATTTGTAAACTAACAGATAGCATTTCTTAGTAAACATCATTATACAGAAATACTATAAAGGTAATTGCTTCTACTGCTAAGGACAGATTCACAAGCCATCAGAACTGGACTAAAAGGGACCTGAGGCCGGGCATGGTGGCACATGCCTGTAATCCTAGCACTCTGGGAGGCTAAGGCAGGTGGGTCACCTGAGCTCAGGAGTTCAAGACCACCCCGAGCGAGAGCGATACCTCTCTCTACTAAAAACAGAAAAACTAGCCAGGCATTGTGGTGGGTGCCGTAGTCCTAGCTACTTGGGAGGCTGAGGCAAGAGGATCATTCGAACCCAGAAGTTTAAGGTTGTTGTGAGCTATGATGTCACAGCACTCTACTCAGAGAGACAGAGATTCTGTCTTAAAAAAATAAAATAAAATAGGGCAGCGCCCTAGCTCAGTCATTAGGGCAACGGTCACATACACAGAGGTTGGCAGGTTCAAACCCTCCTGGGCCAGCTAAAACAACAATGATAACTGCAACAACAACAAAAAAATAGCCAGGCGTTGTGGCGGGCGCCTATAGTCCTAGATACTTGGGAGGTGAGGGAAGAGAATCGCTTGAGCCCAAGAGTTTGAGGTTGCTGTGAACTGTGACACCATAGCACTCTACCAAGGGCAACATAGTGAGACTCTGTCTCAATAAATAAATAAATAAATAAATAAATAAATAAATAAATAAATAAAATAGAATAAAATGTACCAGAAGTAATTCAGTCCAACAGTTTTTAAAATGAAAAGGGATGAGGGCTTTGCCCTCTAAGGCATCTCAAAAAATAGCATGAAAAAAAATAAATCACTGACCTCATCCAACTCCCTTGCTCTCACTTTATGGATCTCTCTAAGATCCAGGGAAATAGGGACTAGCCCATTGTCACAGTTTCTTACTAGCAGAGCAGTGTCTAAAGGCAAAGTCTCTAATTTCCCTGATCTAGAATCCCCTTTCCTCTGCAACTCCCCACCCCAAATTCCATCTCCCCTGAGAGTAGAAGCACTTACAGCCTCAATCTCCTCTTCCTCTTCATCGATGGTCGACACAGTGACAGAGCTGAACTTGCCCATGTCTTTGGTTCGTTTGGTCATCATCACCTAGAGTGGCAGAATAAGAATTAGCCTAGTTTACCACAAGACGATACATGAAAAATCAGTCTAATTCATTCAGTTTTTAATTGTTCACACTGGAAAAAGAAGAAATTTTGAAGGAAAGAAATGTGACCAAAAACTCACAAGGCAACTGTAGGAAATAAGAAAAGAACACATAATATAGGTACTACAATTCTATAACATCTGCTCATACACAAAAATGGCATGTTCTTAATAAAGAATCTACCTCTCAAGGAGAAAAGAAAGAAAAAAAGAGAAAAGCAAGCAAGCGTGCATACATAAGGGCAGCTGTTTGTGTACCACAGTCTTATTTAAAAGTCTGGCTAAATCTGTCTCCTTCAATGATAATTACCTTCTTAGGAGGCTCTTGTTTCTGAGTATATATATTCGTCTTCCCAAAACCCTGGCCAAACTTGACTACTGCTCCATCCACAATGAAGGTCACAGGAGCATTCTTTGGCTGGGACTGGTAGAAGAGTGGCAGTCCACACCTGCAAACAGCACAGTGAATCTCTGGGAGGCCTCAGAATGCAAATCACATGTTTCCATCAAGATTTATGCTATAATATTTACAGAAGCTTTATTGGTAATAGCCCGAATCAGAAACAACTCAAATGTCCTTCAAGGTGAATGGGTAAACAAACAGTACAACAAACTACTAATCAGCAATAAATCAGAACAAGTAACTCATTCACATACATAACTTGGATGAATCCCAAAAGCATTATACTAAGAAATCAGGTGCAAAAACTAAATATTATACTTAGTAGAATACATATTGTAGAATTTATAAAAAATTTTAAGAAAGGCAAAACCAGTGACCGAAAGCAGACCAGTGCCTGACAGGGGAAGGAGTGGAGGAAGGAGCCTGACTACAGAGGGCACACGGGGTGCTATAAATGTTTTACATCAGGGCGGTACACTTTTTTTTTAACCTTTTTCTACTTTATTTTATTTATTATTTTTTTTGACACAGAGTCTCACTATGTCGTCCTGGATAGAATGTCGTGGCATCACAGCTCACAGCAACCTCCAACTCTTGGGCTTAAGTGATTCTCTTGCCTCAGCCTCCCAAGTAGCTGGGACTACAGGCACCCACTACAATGCTCGGCTATTTTTTGGTTGCAGTTGTCATTGTTGTTTAGCTGGCCCAAGCTGGGTTTGAACCTGCCAGCCTCGGTATATTTAGCTGGTGTTATAATTGTGCTATGGATGCTGAGCCATGACTGTGTACTTTTGTGAAAACTCATCAAATTTTACATTCAAAATGAGCAAATTGGGCGGCGCCTATGGCTCATCGAGTGGGGCGCCGGCCCCATATACCAAAGGTGGTGGGTTCAAAACCGGCCTCAGCCGAACTGCAAAAATAGAAAAATAGCCGGGAATTGTGACGGGCGCCAGTAGTCCCAGCTACTTGGGAGGCTGAGGAAAGAGAATCACCTAAGCCCAGGAGTTGGAGGTTGCTGTGAGGTGTGTGACGCCACGGCACTCTACCAAGGGCGATAAAGTGAGACTCTGTCTCTACAAAAAAAAAGAAATCAAAATGAGCAAATTTTACTATATATAATTACATCACTTTTTAAAAAATTTACTATATTAAAAACCCATTTTTTTGTGGTCAAATGGTCAGGGATATAACTTTGATTAGCCTTTTCAGGGAGCATATTAGTATTTGTGTGTAGTTGAAAGTGTGAAGGTAGTAAGATTAGAAGAATAAAGACGTAACAGAAAGTTGTATCTGAATAATTATTTTTCTAACACATTATGCCTCTACTTGCCTCGGAGAAACGCACACTGTTAGTACTTACTTTGCACACTTCTTCCTGTATTGTCGCTCAATGCCTTCAGGCCTGCAAAGAAAATGAAAATTAAAAAATAGAAAGAAAGCTAGTCTCATAAGCTATCAACCTCATTTCTTCAAATGCTACAAGGCCCTTTCAAAAGTTTTCATTTCATAGGATCAACTGGTTAAACTTTCCTTTCTTCCCTCAGAAAACATTTACTGAGTCCCTAATATGGGCCAGTATCTCCCTGACAGAGGGAGAGGAGGAGAGCATAGTAGTTATAATCACAGTAGCAATAGTAATTGTACTAATAAAAGCAGTACCACTTATACAACTTTAAATGTGTGCCAGGAGCAATTCTAAAGTATGCATGCGTTAAACTCATTTAATTCTCACGACAACCCTGTGAAGTAAGTCATTTTATTTATTCCTACTTTATAGATCAGAGAACCTAAGAACAAAAAAATTACATGCTTTTTTTACTTACTACATCACCCTCGGTAGAGTGTCATAGCGTCACAGCTCACAGCAACCTCCAACTCTTGGGCTTAAGTGATTCTCTTGCTTCAGCCTCTCAAGTAGCTGGGACTACAGGCACCTGCCACAATGCCCAGCTATTTTTTGGTTGTAGTTGTCATTGTTGTTTGGCAGACCCAGGCTGGGTTCGAACCTGCCAGCTCTGGTGTATGTGGCTGGTGTCCTAGCCGCTGAGCTACAGGCACTCAGCCTCCTGGAACTTTTAGAGTAGTGTTTTTCAAACTTGTATAATCTCATAGCACACTTGAACCTATAAACTTCCAAGGCACAATTTGTTTTTGTTGAACCAAAAAAAAAGACAAAAAAAAGAATACACTTACTGGCTCAGCACCCATATCTCAGTGGTTGGGGCAATGGCCACATACACCAAGGCTGGTGGGTTCGAACCCAGTCCAGGCCTGCTAAACAACAACTGCAACAAAAAATAGCTAGACATTGTGGTGGGCACCTGTAGTCCCAGCTACTTGGGAGGCTGAGCCAAGAGAATTGCTTAAGCCCAAGAGTTGGAGGTTGCTGTGAGCTGTGACACCATGGTACTCTACTGAGGGCTACAAAATGAGATTCTGCCTCAAAAAAAAAAAAAAAAAAAAAAAAGGTAATTTAATCAGTGGTCCTTAAAAATTTTCACGGCACACCTAAGATCCTCTCATGGCATAGCAGTTGAAAATCACTGCTTTAGAGAGAGCATGGCCTACCAACACCCTATTTAGAGAGAACATAGCCTACCAACACCCAATTTCAAATTTCTATGCTCTAGAACTATGAGGCAATTAATTTCTGTTGTTTTAAGCCACCCACTTTGTGTTATTTTATCATGGAAGCTCTAGCAAACTAAAACACTGGTACAGTACAGGCCTCTAGGACTGTACTTGGTACACAGTAGAAGCTCAGTAAATGAAATATTTGCTGAATGAATGAATGGGTCTTTTGATTCCCTAGGATTGACCTTTCTGTGGTATCTGACATCTGTTGGTGCCCATCCCCCGGCCCCTACACATACTTCTTGAAACTCCCTCCTCCCTTGTTTGCCACATCATTACGTTCTCCTGGTTCTATTCCAATTCTTTTATGTACCTTTTAAATCTTCAGTCCTCTCTTCTTGTTCCACACTCTTTATTCCTTCTCAGGTTTCAATTACCAATATATACAGAAGAATCTCCCTACATCAACCAACCGAGCTGACCTAATTATCAAAGCCAGACATGGGCTCAGCGTCTGTGGCTCAAGCGGCTAAGGCGCCAGCCACATACACCTGAGCTGGCAGGTTCAAATCCAACCCAGGCCCACCAAACAACAATGATGGCTGCAACCAAAAAATGGCCGGGCGTTGTGGTGGGCACCTGTAGTCCCAGCTACTTGGGAGGCGGAGGCAAGAGACTCGCTTGATCCAGGAGCTGGAGGTTGCTGTAAGCTGTGATGCCACTGCACTCTACCCAGGGCAACAGCCTGAAGCTCTGTCTCAAAAAAAAAAAAAAAAAAAGACCAGACATGTACCACATGTACCTATGAGTAAGGTAGGCCTAGTTCTTTAAGTTAACCACTTCTGAGTGTTGACCAGTTTGTTACAGTCCCTCGGGTGGTCAACTTACAGAGGTTCTACTGCACCAAAGACTCCCAAATCTAAAACAAATCTAACCATATCACTCCACTCTCCTGGTTATAAAATGGAGATGGCTCTTCATTGCCTATAGATAAAGTCCAAACTTGTCCACTTCATCATTTTACTCTGTCCTCATCCCAGTATACCTGAAGGCCTTCTTGTGAAGTAGCCTATACGCCAGCCACAAAGGACTATTCATTTCTCAAGTATACCATATTTGATACTTTTAATGACCCACTCACACCTATTTTCCCATAACCTTTTGTTCACAACACCAGTATATCTTCCTATTACAATGGCAGACCATTTCCTCATTGAGCCATGAGTTCTTTAATGGTAAAGATCATACCTTATTCATCTTCACAGTTCTAGTACCTAGCTCAGCACCAGGTACCTGGTATGCTCCAAAAGATTACAGGTTGAATAAACTCATTCAGAACTGTAATTTGGTTACAAATCAAATCAAAGAGCAATGGAATCATATCTCAGCACCATTTCAACAAGCATAATAAAAATATTGCTGAATTAACTGAAGTCAGAAAACTAAGTATTGGGCACAATTAGATGATCTGTTCAACACCAGATGAGACATTTATATTCTTCAGAAATAGACCCCAACACAATAGGGAAATCCTAGACAGAGAATATCAATTTCTTACCTCCGAAGATACATAGTCTCCTCATCTTCTGTGTTACAAAACTTGTGGGCATGTTTGGCAGCATCAATCACACGGGATCGGTCCCGCGGCCTCATGGGCAATTTCTCTAACTGACAGTCTGAAGAAATGGAGAAAGATTTGGTCACTAGAGTCACTACAAAATATCTTAAGCCAATCAGAAGTTTTCGGTTGGGTCATTCACACTGTAATTTTCTACTAGAATTACTATGCTTATTGAAACCTATTATTTAATTTTCCAGCTAATAATGACTTAGTGTCAGGAGATAATTCCTATCCTAGTGATGTGCAAATCGCTTCCTCCTTCAGGGACTTTTTCTGTATTTGAAAGATGAGTGGATTATATTATTTTAAAAGTCCTTTCCAACACAGCAATTCAGGTCTCTACAAGTATTTCTGAGATCATAGTACACTTGGTTTGTGTTATAATGCATTAGAATCAGAAGAGACAATTAAGCATCCTGGAATGAGTAAGGCATTAGGGAAAGTAGGTATGTGCTAAGAAAAGGACAGAGAAAGTAGGTGATATGATTATATATAGTATGCAAATGACCCATCCTACTTGCAGGAGTTTTAATCTGAAAATGATGAAAACACACAGGAAACAAACTAGGTATAGTCATAAAGCAGACTGAATATTCATATAATGCAAATTAAGTACTTAAGGATCACAGAGAAAGTCAAGTGGTCAGAATACTGTAATTAGAGATAAACAGGAGGTGGAGAGAGATGTTAGAAAACACTAGGCAGTTAGCACATTCGCTCATTTACTCTTCATAATAAATGGCTAATGCAGACGTTTATTATTCCTATTTTTTTTTTTTCTGACACACAGTCTCACTTTGTCACGCTTGTTAGAGTGCTGTGGTGTCACACCTCATGGCAACCTCAAACTCTTGGGCTCAAGTGATCCTCTTGCCTCAGTTTTTCTTTCTTTTTAGTGGGGGGGGGTCTCACTCTTGCTCAGGCTGGTCTTGAACTGGTGAGCTCAGGCAATCCACCCACCTCGGCCTCCCAGAGTGCTAGGATTACAGGTATGAGCCACCACTCCTGGCCTATTATTCCTATTTTAAAGATGAGGAAATTGAGAATTAGAAAGGGTAAGCGATCTACTATGTACTTAATAAGAAGCAGAACAAGAATTCAGACTCAACTCTAAATGATTTAAAAGCCCACACTCTTTCCACCACATCTCCTTACCAAGAAGTCATTAACTAAATAAATATGTTAGGGCCCTCTGTGTACAAAGTACTATTCTAACACTAGAGAATTCAGCAAAGAACAGAGTATCAAAGTCCCTGCTCTGATGAAGCTTACTTACATTCTAGTGGAAGAGGAAGAATATTTTTATTTTTATTTATTTATTTTTTTTGAGATAGAGCCTCAAGCTATCACCCTGGATAGAGTGCCATGACATCACAGCTCACAGCAACCTCCAATTCCTGGACTCAAGCGAGTCTCCTGACTCCGCCTCCCAAGTAGCTGGGACTACAGGCGTCTGCCACAACACCCGGCCATTTTTTGGTTGCAGCTGTCATTGTTGTGTGGCAGGCCAGGGCTGGATTCGAACCCGCCAGCTCAGGTGTACGTGGCTGGTGCCTTAGCCCGTTGAGCCACAGGTGCCGAGCCAGAAGAATATTTTTAAATAATAATTATATAAAGTTATTTTGGGTAATGATGAGTACTAATAAAAAAAATTAGGGGGAGTGAGAGAATAAACAGTCATCTCAGATAATGGCAAGTGCTACCAAGGAAAATTAGGCAGGTTAAGAGGACAAATGATGGCAGAGATGCTATTTAGATAAGGTAGTCAGGGAAGAGGTCTCTAAAGAAGTGGTATTTTGGAAGACCTGTATGAAGTAAAGAAGCACTGAGGGAAAAGATTGGGGGGCAGAAGAAATCCCAATTCCAAAGGCCCTGGGGGCCAGGAACATTTTTGTCATGATGGAGAAAAAAAGCAAGAAGGCCACTATGACAGGAGTGCAGTAACCAAGGGGAAGACTTTTAGATGAAGTCTGAGAAGTAGCTAGAGGCCTGATCATGTAGGGTCTTGGTATGGACTTTGATTTTATCTTCAGTGTTATATAAAACCACCAGTTTTCAACAGGACCCTGACTGTGTGTGGTAGATCAGTGGGGACAAAGAATGGAGGCAGGGAGAGCAAGAGATTATGATGCTAACATGACTGAGAGATGATGATGTCTTAGACTAGAGTGGGATTAACAGAGGTGGGAAGAAGTAATCAGACCCTGGATAGATTTTTCAAGGAAGCCTTCAGGATCTGTTGACAGACTGGACAGATGTAAGGAATGTGAGAGAGAGAGAAAAAAAAGAATAATTCCAGGGTTTTGACCTGAGATATTGTACGAATATTGGTACCACTGACTCCAACAGGGAAGACTATAAAAGGAACAGTTGGAAACCAGGGTGTAAGGGATCAGGAACTCAATTTTGAACATGATACATTTGAGAGATCCATTAGACATTCAAGTGGAGAATGTTAAATAGGCAATTGCAATTGCAGTTTGAGGAGAGGTGCAGGTTAGAGATGAACACTTGCAAGTTTTCAGCATGTAGGTGGTATTTAAAGCTCAAAAATGAGATCACCTAGGGTATGAGTATCCATGTAGATTGAGAATAGATAACAGTGCTGAGCTCTAGGGCCTTGGAATGTCTAAAAGTCTAAGAAAGAAAAGGAGTTGGATGAGAAGGAGCAAAATATGACACAGGAGGAAAATCAGAAGAATGTAGAGTCTTGGAAGCAAATGAAGAACATGTTTAGAGAAGAATGGAGTGATCATCTCAAATGCCTGAGAAGAGGATTAAAATGAACATTGATAATTGATCACTGGAACTGGTAACATACAGTTCAATTAGTAACATGAACAAATATGGCTAAGAATTTTAGATGACGAGATGAGAAGAACCTGCCCAAAATGAGGTCAAGAGGGAATGAGAAATGAGTATGCTGCAGACAGCCAATACAGGTAACTCTATTGAGAAATTTTGCTATGAAAGCAGCAATGAAATGGGGTTATTAGCTGGGGGAGAAAACAGTAAGGAGGGTTGTATTTTCACTTATTCTAAACTGAGAGCTGGCTTGGCGCCTGTGGCTCAAGCCGCTAAGGAGCCAGCCACATACACCTGAGCTGGCAGGTTCGAACCCAGCCTGGGCCCGCCAAACAACAATGACGGCTACAACCAAAAATTAGCGGGGAATTGTGGCGGGCACCTGTACTCCAGCTGTTTGGGAGGCTGAAGCAGGAGAATCACTTGAGCCCAAGAGTTGGAGGTTGGTGTGAGCTGTGATGCCACGGCGCTTTACCCAGGGTGACAGCTTGAGGCTCTGTCTCAAAAAATAAAATAAAATAAAATGAGAACTATTAGAGCATCTTTGAAGCCAGCTGCAACTGCAGTCATAGTTTCTAGAGGCGGTAGTTTTTGAAGACAGTGGGTTGAAAAAAAGATACAAATATATATTTTCCTGAAAGAAGAGTTTAGTTTTCGTGTTTTTTTTTTTTTTTTTTTTTTTTGTGGGGGCAGAGTCTCATTTTGTCGCTCCCGGTAGAGAGTACCCTTGCGTCATGACTCACAGCAACCTCAGACTCCTGGGCTCAAGCGATTCTCTGTCCTCAGCCCCCGGAGTAGCTGGAACTACAGGCAGCAGCCACAACGCCCGGCTATTTTTAGAGGCTGCGTCTCGCTCTTGCTCAAGCTGGTCTCGAACCCCTCAGCTCAGGCGATCCGCCCGCCTCAGCCTCCCAGAGTGCTAGAAGGAGTTTAGTTGTGAGGGGAGGTCTGCATGCAGAGTCACAAGGTTAAACAGAAAACAGAGGGGGGAAAACGCCCTGGAGAGGAGAGGAGATATGCAGAAAGGATTTCGATAGGGAGGGAAAGTCCATCAATGTTCAATGAGAAGTGACTCCCAGATCGCAGCCAGAGGAAATTCGCACTTAATAACCCGAAGTCTAGCTCCTCGCTGACGCCACCCAGCTTCCTACTACTCACCCAGCACGAGGACCATTTGGCCGCACAAACAATAGTACACGTGGAGGGGCTTCTCGCCGTCGTCATATTCTTCCCGGTCCCGGGTGTCGGAACAAACTACCGAACGCGACACTACTTTCGGCATAGTTCAGGGCAACACCAGGGAAATTCTACGCCAAGGAAGAGGAGCGCGCGGATATGACGTCACGCGCGCGCCTTGAGCCTTTCTCGACGGAAACGCTTGTCGCGTATTAGTAGTTGTAGAAACTTCCGGGCGGTCCCAACTGTCTAAGATTTGCGGGGGTCAGCCCGGAAGAACTTAATTCAACTTGGTCAAGTTAGTTGGGAATGATTGAGTTTTGACATTCTTAATGTGATTTAAGTTATTTATTGATATATTTATACATGTATACATATATATGTATATATACATACATGTAAAACCCGATATAACATTATATATACATAGTACAGATTTCAGGTGTATCTCTAAATATAACCTTGATTTTAACTGCAGTCAGCATTCAGGATGAGTACCTAATAAAGCAGAGGCATCCCTTTTTTTTGGTAATATAATTCACATAACGTAAAATTCACCCTTTTTTTTTTTGTAGAGACAGAGTCCCACTGTATCCCCCTCAGTAAAGTGCCGTGGCGTCACAGAGCTCACAGCACCCTCCAAGTCCTGGGCTTAGGCGATTCTCTGGCCTCAGCCTCGCTAGTAGCTGGGACTGAAGGTGCCCGCATCCCCCTCAACGTCCGGCTATTTTTCGGTTTTGCAGCTCGGCCGAGGCCGGGTTTATACCCGCCACCTTCGGTGTATGGGGCCGGCACCCTACTCGATGAGCCACAGGCGGCGCCGCTTTATTTTTCTTTTTAAGGCCTGGGTTTTCATTTTGAATTTTTTTATATTTTTTAAGTCTGGGTAATTTTTTTTATTATTGTTATTTTTATTTTATTCTTTTATTACTTTTTTATTTTTCATTAAGTCATAGCTCTGTACATTAGTGCAATCTTGGGGTACAGTTGCGGGCTTCATATACAATCTGAAATATTTTCAAACAACTGTTGGACATAATTTTCACGGGATTTTCTCGTTGATTGTGTGAAAGCGTTTGTGTTCTGCATTTAGTAGGTTTCACCTGTCCCTTCTAAGATGCACCCTGAGTGTGATCCCAGCATTTACCCTCTCTGACCTTATTGCCCTCGGTATAGTGCTGTGGCGTCGGAGAGCTCACAGCACCCTCCAAGTCCTGGGCTTAGGCGATTCTCTGGCCTCAGCCTCCCAAGTAGCTGGGACCGAAGGTGCCCGAGCCCACCTCAACGACCGAGCTGCTGTTTGCAGCTCGGCCGAGGCCGGGTTTGAACCTGCCACCTTCGCTCCTTGGGGCCTGTGCCCTACTCCAAGAGCCAAAGCCGCCACCCCTTTATTTTTTTTTTTTTTCAGGATGGGTTATTTCTCTTTTTATTTTTGCTTTTTAATACGGGAACTGTATTAAAGGGTGGAAGCTTTCGGAACGTTGAGAACCACTAGTTAAGCCCAAGAGTTTGAGGTTGTTGTCAGCTGTGATGTCACATCGCTCGACTGAGGGTCGCATAGTGAGACAGTGAGATCTGTCTCCAAGAAAATAAACAAGGCTGCATTACTTTTGTGTGTGTATTTTATTTTTTGTTTTTAAGGCTGGGGTTTTATTGCCATTTTTTCTTTGAGGCTGGGTTGTTTTTGTTGTTATTATCATTTTTTTTTTTTTTAGAGTGCCAGTCCCACTGTATCGCCCTCGGTAGAGTACCGTGGCGTCACAGAGCTCACAGCAACCTCCAACTCCTGGGCTTAGGCCGTTCTCTGGCCTCAGTCTCCCGAGTGGCTGGGACTGAAGGCGCCCACCTCAACCCCTGGCTATTTTTCTGTTTTGCAACTCGGCCGAGGCCGGGTTTGAACCAGCCACCTTCGGTATGTGTGGCCTGTGCCCTACTCGATGAGCCCAAGGCGCCGCCCCTTTCTTTTTTTTTTCAGGCTGGGTTTTTTTTTTTTTATTATTTTTACTTTTTAATACGCAAAGTGTATTAAAGGGTGGCAGCTTTTGGAAGGGTGAGAAGCACTAGTGAAGCCCACGAGTTTGAGGTTGTTGTCAGCTGTGATGTCACAGCGCCCTACTGAGGGTCACATAGTGAGACAGTGAGATTCTGTCTCCAAAAAAATAAATAAGGCTGGGTTTTTTTTATATATATATATTTTTTTTCAAGCTGGGGTTTTATTTTCATTTGTTTCTTTTATTTTGAAGGCTGGGTTATTTTTGTCATTATTACCACTTTTTGTTTTAGAGACAGTCTCACTGTATCGCCCTCGGTAGACTCCCGTGGCATCACAGAGCTCACAGTAACCTCCAAGTGCTGGGCTTTGGCGATTCTCTTGCCTCAGCCTCCCGAACAGCTGGGTGTACAGGCGCCCACCTCAACGCTCGGCTATTTTTCAGCTTTGCGGTTCCGCCGGGGCCGGGTTTGAACCCGCCACCTTCGATATATGGGGCCGGCACCCTACTCGAGTGTGATCCCACCATTTACCCTTTCTCACTTCATTCCCCTCGGTTGAGTGCCCTGGTGTCATAGAGCTCACAGCACCCTCCAAGTCCTGGGCTTAGGCCGTTCTCTGGCCTCAGCCTCCCGAGTAGCTGGGACTGAAGGCGCCCACCTCAACGCCCGGCTATTTTTCTGTTTGCAGCTCGGCCGAGGCCGGGTTTCAACCCACCACCTTCGCTCCTTGGGGCCTGTGCCCTACTCCATGAGCCAAAGACGCCACCCCTTTCTCTGTTTTTTTCAGGCTGTGTTTTTTTTTTGTTTGTTTTATTTTTACTTTTTAATACGGGAACTGTATTAAAGGGTGGCAGCTTTCGGAACGTTAAGAACCACTGGTTAAGCCCACGAGTTTGAGGTTGTGGTCAGCTGTGATGTCACATCGCTCGACTGAGGGTCACATAGTGACAGTGAGATATGTGTCCAAGAAAATAGATAAGGCTGGGGTTTTTTTTTAATACATATTTTTATTTTTTGTTTTTAAGGCTGGGGTTTTAATGTCATTTTTTCTATTTTATCTTTGAGGCTGGGTTATTTTTGTTATTATCATGCCTTTTTTTTTTAAAGAGCAAGTCTCACTGTATCGCCCTCGGTCGAGTGCCGTGGCGTCACACAGCTCTCAGCAACCTCCAAGTCCTGAGCTTAGGCGATTCTCTGGCCTCAGCCTCCCAAGTAGCTGGGACTGAAGGCGCCCACCTCAACGACCGGCTGTTTTTCTGTTTTTTGCAGTTTGGCCAAGGCTGGTGAGCCGCCACCCTCGGTATATGGGGCTGGTGCCCTACCAACTGAGCCACAGGCACCGCCCAAATTCACCCCTTTAATATGTATAATGAAATGGTTTTTAGTATATTCATAAAGTTGTGCACCCATCACCACTATCTAATAGCAGAACATTTTCATCATCTCAGAAAGAAATCCCATTGCTGTTAGTAGTCACACTCCCCCTCCTTCCCAGCCCCTGCCAACCACTAATCTACTGTGTCTCTATGGATTTGCCTATTCTGGATGTTTCATATAAATGGAATCATACTATATGTGGCCATTTGTCTGGCTTCTTTCACTTAGTATAATGTTTTCAGGATTCACCCATGTTGAATTTCATTCATGTAGTATTTCATTCCTGTTTATGGCTGAATAATACCTTCTCATGCATATATACCATATATTGCTTATCCATTCATCAGTTGATGGACATTTGCCTTGTTTTCACTTTTTGGCTATTATAGATAATGCTGTTATGAACATTCACGTACAAGTTTTTGTGAGTACATATATTTTCAGTTCCCTTGGTTGTCTACCTAGAAGTGGAACTGCTGGGTCATATGGGAAGTCTATGTTTCAGTTTTTGAGGAACTACCAGTGTTTTTTAACATGGCTGCACAATTTTGCATTCCCACCAGCAATGTATGAGGGTTCTGATTTTTCCACATTCTTGCCAATAATAGTTTTGTCTGCCTTTTTTTTTTATTATAGCCAACTTAGTGGGTATGAAGCAGCATTTCATTGCGAGTTTTCAAGTTTTGTTATTGAGGCCGGGCGAAGTAGCTCATGCCTGTAATCCTAACACTCTAGGAGGCCAAAGTGGGTGGATCTCCTGAGGGCAGGAATTTGAGACCAGAGTGAGCAAGAGTAAGACCTGTCTCTACTAAAAATAGAAAAACTACGTGGACCTTATGGCAGATGCCTGTAGTCAACTACTCATGAGGCCGAGGCAAACAGGTCACTTGAGCTCAAGAGTTTGAGGTTGCTGTGAGCTATGATGCAACAGCACTCTACTCAGGGCAACAAAGTGAGACTCTATCTCAAAAAATATATATATTTTTATTGAAGTCATGGAAAAGAATGTATCATTGTGGTTTTGATTTACATTTTTCCAATCCCTAAAGATGCCGAGGAGCCTTTCATGTGCTTATTGGCCACTTATACGCCTTCTTTGGTGGAATGTCTATTCAAATCCTTTGCCCATTTTTAATTGTGTTATTTGTCATTTTATTGTTGAGTTATAAAAGTTCTCAATATTGGGTGGTGCCTGTGGCCCTAAGGAGTAGGGTGCCGGCCCCATATGCCGGAGGTGGTGGGTTCAAACCCAGCCCCAGCCCAAAACTGCAAAACACAAAAAAAGAGTTCTCAATATTAAGCCCTAATCATGTAAATGATTTGCAAGTAGTGGGAAAAAAAGTTGTTTTGTGTTTGTTTGTTTTTTTTTTTTTTTGAGACAGAGCCTCAAGCCCTGGGTAGAGTGCCATGGCATCACAGCTCACACCAACCTCCAACTCCTGGGCTCAAGCGATTCTCTTGCCTCCGCCTCCTCAGACTACAGGTGCCGGCCACAATACCCGGCTATTTTTTGGTTGCAGCCATCATTGTTATTTGGCGGGCCGGGCTGGATTTGGACCCGCCAGCTCAGGTGTATGTGGCTGGTGCCTTAGCCACTTGAGCCACAGGCGCCGAACCCTGAAAAATAATTTTTTTGAGACAGAGTCTCACTATGTTGCCCTCTGTAGAGTGCTGTGATGTCACAGCTCACAGCAACCTCAAACTCCTGGGCTTAAGTGATTCTCTTGCCTCAGCTTCCCAAATAGCTGGGACTACGGGTGCCCACAACAACGCCTGGCTATTTTTGTTGTTGTTGTTCTTGTTGTAGTTCTCATTGTTGTTTAGTAGGTCCGGGCTGGGTTCAAACCTACCAGCCTGGTATATGTGGCTGGCGCCCTAACCACTGAGCTATAGGCACTGAGCCACGAATTTTTTTTTTTTTTTTGAGGCCTAGTCTTTTTTTTTTTTTTTTTTTTTTGAGATAGAGCCTCAAGCTGTCACCCTGGATAGAGTGCTGTGGCATCACAGCTCACAGCAACCTCTAATTCCTGGGCTCAAGCGAGTCTCCTGCCTCCGCCTCCCAAGTAGCTGGGACTACAGGCGCCCACCACAACGCCCGGCCATTTTTT
>CAUYRH010062446.1:0-39541 GCA_963574655.1 Perodicticus potto
CCACATCACAAAATCTCAAAACTGCAGATGCTGGCATGGATGTGGAGAGAAGGGAACACTTTTACATTGCTGGTGGGACTGCAAACTGATACAACCTTTTTGGAAGGAAGTATGGAGAACTCTCAAAGAACTCAAGCTAGACCTCCCGTTTGATCCTGCAACCCCATTACTAGGCATCTACCCAGAAGGAAAAACATCCTTTTATCATAAGGACACTTGTACTAGACCGTTTATTGCAGCTCAGTTTACGATCGCCAAAATGTGGAAACAACCTAAATGCCCACCAATCCAGGAATGGCTTAACAAACTATGGTATATGTACACTATGGAATACTATTCAGCCATTAAAAAAAATGGAGACTTTACAGCCTTTGTATTGACATAATACATTCTAAACACTGTATACATATAGTCTATATTATTCACAATAAGAGGAAAAAGTCCTATTTCATTTTTCAGGCCAAAGAGAAAAGAAGAAAAAGAGTAACTCACTAAACATCATAATATTCCAGTGGAGTCAGGATTCAAAGCAGTTCTCTCCCTAAAATCCATTTGCCAATAGAAATGAGGTTCAAGCATAAGTCAAGCTATTCAATTGCCTCAGAATTAATCACTATAACTCCTTTACCTGCCTGCATCTTGCCACTACTTCTATAAAAAAATAAAAAAAAATCTTATTCCTGCAAAAAAGCGAGAGATATAAATGGTAATATTCAGAGTAAAAACCTGCATCATCCATTACTCAAGAAGAAGCAACACAGTATATGAGGAGGAGAACGCACCTACCACCATTCTCCAAAAGACAAACTGGACAAAGCTTCTGCTTAGAAAGACTGACAGTTAAATGCTATTCAAACAGCTGCCATCGACCCATGGGGTCTGCTACATTGAGTAGTGTCATTCCCTGAACATGAATTTCAGTGTTATCTCTGTATTAAAGCAAAAAATGTCATCTGGAAATAACATTTTCACCTTGTTTGAATCCAAATGTCAGTGTATTTACACATTCTCTGCTCTTGGCTATGTCATTGGGGTGTTAGTGCATGACCTGACATATACTTTTTCCTCCTGTTACCAGGCTAGAGAAAGGTCTATGACCTCGCAGCAGTTTTAAAACCGTACTTTAAAATTTTTGGTTTTTAAGAACAAGTCTATTTTCCCAGAGAATATTTCCTTTAACTAAAAGAAAGAAAAAGAAACAGGATAAAGTATGCTTTTTTTCTTAAAAAAACTTTAAGATCAAGGTAGGAAAATTTATTTTTGCTTCAAGTCAATTTGGCAAATTTATAGACAAAAAAATAGCAAGAAGAAAATGTCCTGTATTTTTGTGGTTTGACAAAGGTTAATAGGTGATATGTTTCATTATCATTTGGACTCCTCACCTAAAGTGTTGAATACCTGAGCTACCTCCACCTTTCTCCATCCCCTTAACATCACACAATTAGAAAAGAAAACAGGTGTCAAAAAAGTGGACCTAGAGAATAAGCAACAAATGGAGCAGTAAACACAAGGAAACTGAGGTTAAGGGTAGAGAGGTTCCAGCTCTCCATTGCCAGTGAGAATGGTCCAGTAGAGTAGAACAAGATGATGCAGAATGGGATATATTAGTCAAGGTTCCCTAAATCAACAGAACCAACAGAATAAGGAAATGGATGACACGATTATGGAAGCCGAGAAATGACAAGATCTGCAGCTGGCCAGCTGGAGACCCAGGAGAGCTCATGATCCAGTCCTACTCAAAAACCTGAGGAGCAGGTGAACCAGTGGTATAAGTACCAGTCCAAAATCCACTGGGCTTGAGACCCAGAAAGCCACTTCGGAGTATGAAGGCTAGAAAAGACCAACATTTAGCTCAAGCTGTCAGACAGAAAGAGTTCTCTCTTATTTAGCTTTTTTATTCTATTCCAGTCTTTGATGGACTGGATGAGGTCTCCCCACATTAGGGAGGGCTGTGTACTGATCCAAATGATAATGTTGGGTAGATAGGTAGAAATCCCTGCTCTCCTGGGGAAAGAGGACAAGGCAGGACTCCCAGACCCCCGTCTTGGTGCCTCCCACCTTAATTTTGTCTCAAGTGATTACTTATACCTGGGGAGGGGGGAACATCCTACCAATCAAAGCTTAGTCCCAAGTGCAAAAGGATATAGAAGACTGGTACAATGGAGTATTGAAGGAGATCTAGACTAGCCTTAAGATTAATTATCATGTCATTAGCTTAAATCTACATTGGGGTCCATATCCCTAAATGGGCTCTCATAGAGACTCATGCAAAGTCCGCAAGCACAGTAAGACTCAGGTTTGAAGGTGACCTCTGAACCACAAGATAGGCCTGATCCATACAGTATAAGAAAGAATCGGTAGCCATGACTCATTTTTTTCCTTGTCATGACAGTGGGGGCCCATTGATCCTCTGTGAAGAACGCATCTTCCTCTGTTAGCCTAGATCTGGCTCTTACTCTGTAAACCTATCTTTCTGTTTCTCAACAAACTTTGTTTCACATTCACCTTCTTTAGGGTTGTCTGGTCATTTTTCAACCAATAGTGCTCCAAGAATCAAGGATTGTGACAGCTGCCTAAAATTTCCATATTTTAGGAGATGGGCAGCCACCTTGAAACCCAATATTAATATAATCCAGAAACAACTTCACAGACACAACTAGAATAGTATTCAAAAATAACTAGGCATCCTACGTTCCAGTTAAGTTGACACATAAAATTAATCATTGCAGGGGATAAATGAAAGAAAGAATCTGAGAAGATAAAACTAAAATGAAACTCAGAACACTAGCAAACAAGTTGGCCTTTCTGAGGAATAGAAACTTTTTTTTTTTTTTATCATGTTAAGAGGAAGAAACCAGAGATGATTGCAGGGGAAGAAAATGTATAATTTGGTCCTAGAAAGATAAGTCAGGAAAACTGAATGTGGGTGGACTAGACATTACATGATATTAAGTAAACTTTTTTTGTTAGATTTGATAATTGTATCATGATTGCATGTAAAACAACCTTTTCTCTATTGAATATATTCTTGTATTAACAATATCCATTTTATATGTAAAATATATTTTAAATTAGATTTTAACAGTTCCAGAAATATTCTATATGGCTAAAATTTAGAGAGTGTGTGGGATAAGAAACTGAAATGTAGAAGATAGAACCCAAGGGTTAATCTTAGAGATCTGACTTGATCTTCTTTGGTTGTCAATCCACAATGATCCTCACCAGGAACTTACATGTTGTGTACCCCTGTCATGTTATTGCTGTGTAGTTCTATGTCATCAATAGCTTATTGCAGAAGTGAAGACACCTTGCTTCTGAGATGAGGCTACAAATTTCATTGTACCTTCTACCTTGGGTGATTTCTTCCTTGTTTCTCTCTCTCTGTCTCCCTCCAAACCCCTGCCCACCCATGGAAAATAGCTTCTATACATCACATGGCTGCCATGGTCCAAGTAGAAAGGAATTGAAGTTTCTGACTCAGCCACAGAGGAGCTAAACTTGAGGCTGAAGCAGATCTTCCAGCCCTGGATTACTGCATCCCCAGTCTAGGGTTTGATGACACCTCATCAGAATCCCTAAGCCAGGACTAGCTAGAGTAAAATTAAAAGTCGGTAGTCAAAAATATCTGGTGTGTGAAAGAGTTCTAATGGAAAAGAGGAAATAACGGGTTCTTCAGCTTTATCTCAAGGCAACATTCATAATTTATGAGGAAATTAACCTACATCTCTATGCTTCATTGCTTCCCACTTGCAGTCATCTGTACTCACATCTATGGAGTGAATTAAATGTTTATTTTTAAAGTTTACTTAAAAATACATTTTCTTATATTTATATTTTGCTTCTAGTTCCCTCTTGCTCTAGTAACCTGTCTCAAATTATTTTGTAAGGTACCCAGCTTGGTTTAAAAACAAATCAGTAGATCCACAATACCCAGTAAAGGTTTGGATGAATATGCAAACATCTTTTTTGTGGAAAATCTAAGGATTTATAGCGAGAAAAAACCTTCTTTAGTCCTATATTTGTAAATTTCTATGTCCTTAACCTCAGGCCTTGCACTCTGAGCTTTAAATTTCTCACTGATAAAATGGGGGAAATGGTGATATCCACTTCACTGATTACGTTATTTGATACTGGGTAGGCTAATGGAGAAAAAAAATAAAACCATTTGAATGAGTGGTGATGCCACACCAAAGCTAAAATATTGTAATTAGAGCACAATAAGAAAAAGATAGCGTTGCAATACGAGATTCCTGTGGCTAAGTTGTAATGTCTTCCTTAGTTAAAAATCAGTTTTCATACAAAAACAACTTTTGGACTTCCAATAACAAGCTGTTGGATTTTTAATCTGCATCTCAAAATGGAAGGGTATTTCATTTCATCACAGTCTTGGGCTCCCATGACCAGCTCTTCATCTCTAGTTCGTTTTTAGTTAGGATGCTGGCTATGCATATCCTCGACACAAGGGGATATGATTGCTTTGGTTCAATATCCAGAATTTTCATAGCCACAGCTTCCCACAAGAAGGCTTCATTTGCTTGACTACTTCATTATGCTTTTACTTGAACAATAGAGCTCTTTTGGAAACTAATGAACTGCAACATATTTTGCACAGAGTGAAATTGAAAGAGATATGAATATATCCTATTAGATATCTTGCACATAAAACCTATGGATATCATTTATCTTCTTTCATTAATGGTGTTAATTCTTTCTATCAAATCTATTCCTCAGATTATCAGATACTGCAGGATGTACTCTGTGATTCTCAAAACATATCCAAGGGGGAGATTTATCATCTTCTAAATCTTGCGCCTGTAGCTAACTATGTTCTTAATTTTGGGGGAAAAATGTATTTTCCTACTAAACTCTTAAAACAAAAATGTGTTTATGATTCTTCTCTTTGGAAAAGATACCATTATGAGCTTTCTAGTCTATTGTTGATTTTAATTTCTTCTGCCTAATTTTAAAATTTATATCCTGTCTTTGCTTTTTAGCAGTTTTAAAACAATTTTTCTACTATTTTGTTTTGTTTAAATTTTGCTTAAGGTTTAAAGTGCTTTTTAAATCTGACTTGATATTTTCTAAGTTTTGTAGCGTTCATAGCCAATGTTTTAAAAAGATTTCTTTTGCCTCATGCTCTCTTTTCTCTAATTCTGGTACTCTAATGACACATTGTTGAGACTTTAAAAGATATTTTCTAAATGTGTCTTATAATCTGGTTTTTATTATTTTAATTAACTTGCTTTATTTGAATATTGTATTTTTCCAGTTTAATTGTGTCTTTTGTTCTTTTAGTCTTCAAATTTATTTTTTTTAAATTCTAGATACCCTAGAATGTCTCCACACTTATCTTACTTTCTGATGAAATTCTCCATCTTGTCTTTTTTTCTTTTTCTTTAATATAAATACTCATTTTTGGGGGGGGGGAGGGTCTGGTAATTCTTTAATCTGGACCCACTGGGCAGGGTTTTTTTTGTTTTTTTTAACATATCATTGTAGGCTATGAATTTTGACTTTTGCCCTTTGCACATTAACTCCACAAATCTGATGAATTCCTTGCTCATCTTCTCAGACACCACTTCTAGCAATAGCAGTTACATTGTGGAGAAAGACAAAATTAAGATCACCTATATAAATTCCCCTTTCCCTGATCTTGGTACCACATTTCCTCTGGGTAAATCTCCAGTGTGTTCAGATATGTTTGTTAAATTTTTTGTTCAGTTATCCTAGTTGTTCTCTCTGGGAAGTTTGGTCAAGACAACTAGTCTGTTCCTGCTAAAAAATGAAATCTTTCCTTGACATTTAAACTGTTGATCTGTCTTCATCTCTAGTCCTAGCCAAATAGGATTTTAAACGAGTCTACATATCCATTTCAAAAATGTCTTAATATAAAAAGGAAGATTAAATTTGCAAAACTAGTTTGTTATTTTTTAAAATGTCCTAATGTTAACTCCTTATCTAATTAGAGATTTTTCATTTTTCAATACAAATTTAGTATTTTTCTTCTAGAATCTCAGACCTGGCTTTTAACAAAGCCATGACATGTTTTATGAAGTTTTGAATCTAATAATACAGAGTACATTTTAAATGGAGATAAAGTGAAGTAGTGAAGGTGGTTCCAGTTGGTAATAGCAAATTAAAATCTATAAATATTGCTTGTCTGTGGCCAAGATAAAAGGAAAAAGTACAGAAAACTGATGCCTAATTTTTTATATAATTCTACCGTAAAATAATGTTCTTGCTGTCTATAGATTGGCAAATTTGACTGTTGATTTAAATAGTAATTTCAAGGAAATAAAAGTCATCTTGTTTACTTTGCTAGTTATTTTGCAGTTAAGTGTTTGGAAGGTAAATTGATATCTTTAGAACCCCAAATCTTTTTTAATGGACCACAGCAATAGCCTAACAGTGTTTGTTGGCTGCTTTTTAATTCCTTAATTTGCAAACTGAGGGACACTAAGGCTGCTCTTCTGACCATGCATCACATCAATCAACAATTAATTACAGACATTATTAGGAACTACAACTGATTCAGATTTTCTGAAAAGTGCAAATATTTTCGGAATCTCTACAGAAAATGTCCTCATGTCTGTGACAAAAGCACATGGAGACCCATCTTCCAAAGATGGTTGCAGAAACATCTCTCCTCTCCCCTTTCCTTCTGCGACATGACCTTACAATTTTCTCATTGTGAGATGAAGCTTATAACTCAACTCCATAGAAACTAAATGAGAAATAGAATAAGGAAGAAGTAATTCTGTGGCAATCGACTGTATAGTCTTTAACTGACCTCCTATCTTCTGTTTTCTGGATTTTGAATACCCTGCCAATACATGAGGATTGCAGGACACATACAGAGAATGTGTATAGGTGCTTTGTAGCTGGCTGCCACTGAGCTCCAATTGGTGACAGTAAAGGTTAGAGTGCTGGCCACATACACGGAGGCTTGTGGGTCTAACCCAGCCCGAGCCTGCTAAACAACAATGACAACTACAACCAAAAAAATAGCCGGGTGTTGTGGCAGGCATCTATAGTCCCAGCCACTTGGGAGACTGAGGCAAGAGAATCACTTAAGCCCAAGAATTTGAGGTTGCTGTGAGTTGTGACACCATGCCACTCTACCGAGGGTAATATAGCAAGACTCTATGTCAAAAAAAAAAAAAAAAATCAACTGTGCATCAGCCCTTTTACATGGGTGGTACATGAAAATCTTCAGATCCCCCTAGAAAGAGCTGTCATCTGAGTCCAGTCATGGAACAGGCCTCACCTGTTCGTTAACCCACAGATCCATGAGAGAGAATAGTAATATTTTTGAGCCATACCCTACTCAGACACAAAGGTCAAATACACATTACCAGTATTTTTGAAGAAATTATTTTTTGTGATCTAAGTGCATTTGCCCTAAATCTTTTCTCTCTGCTCTGAGAATATTAGAGCTGGGAACGACATCCCCATTGTATTTGGTCTTGATTTATGGCTGAGAAAACTGAGGGGTTTATAGGAAAAAAAGACTTGCCCAAGATCTGACTGAAGGATTCCCACAAGTTTGATAGTGTTACATGAAATTAAATTTGGCCTAAAGCTGCCTTCATATGTAGTAAACTACAACTTCAGAATATATTTTTGTAAGAGTTGAGTCTCAGCCAATCATGGCAACTGAGTTTCAGCCATTCTCAGGCTCCTAACTGAGCCAATCATGCCCAAATAAGGCAAAGGATGAGCTGTCACCACTCAAGCTGTTTTTGTTCATCACTTCCTTTTTCTGTCTATAAATTCCGCATGTCCACATTGCTGGATGTAACTGTCTTAATCTTTACTGGTTCAGGGTACTGCTCAATGCGTAAATCATTTTTTGTTCAAATAAACTTTGTTAAATTTAATTGGTCTAATGTTCTTTTAGCAATAATAATCCATAGCCTCAGACAACAACCCCAGTTCTAGTATATGACCGTGATTCCCTTCCCTACCACATGCATAGTAAACAATTCCCCAAACTTCCCTGCTATCAAATTTAGTTTCAATATCTTTCCTTCCCTCTTTTTTTGTTTCTATTTAGTTTACATACATTGTAACAGATAAGGATATTTTCCCTTCTCTTTGTGTGTGAGCTACATTTGTTGACTAATTTCTAATGAATAGAATGAAACATAACTATTAGCAGGTGACTCCAGATACTACCAAATGGTGCCATGGCATCTGTGTGGGTTACTCTTTCTCCCTTGAATGGCTTGTGCCTGAAAAGCCAGCAACCAAAGGAAAGGCCCATATAACAAGGAATTGGGACCTCCAGCCCTCAGCCAAGTGAGTAAATCACCTGGGAAGCAAGCTCCCCATCCTCAATCAAGTCTGCAGATGACAGCAGTCCAATGAACAGCTTGTGAAAAAATTTAAGAGAGATTTCCAAGCCAGAAACTCCTACCTAGACCGTAATCAAACCCCTGATCTCAAGAAACTGTAAATGTTTATTGTTAAGATGGTACATTATGGGATAATCTGTCATACAGTGAGTGATAATGAATTCAGGTTTCACATGTTTTTAGGGTTAAAAAAAACAGGAGGACAAAAAGAATATTAATATCTTTACATGTGTATCTGCTCAGTACTTGCTCAGCAAGCATAGCAAATTCTAAGAAAACGAGTAATGATATTTTAAATAATTCTATACAGCTTATTTATTTTATATCCACATATTACACTATAGCTATTCACATAGTGCTTTATAAATATTGTTAAAGTTTGTACTATATACATTTCAGTATGTTAGCTCTGCATTTTGATCTATGAATTGTTACCATTTGAATTTCTAAAGCAAAGGGAGCAAGCTGGTAAGTACTTATAAGTTCTGATTCTTTAGTAAGTTGGATCTAGACATGAATGTAATTTTAGTCTTGTTGAATCACAGTTCAGTTGATGAGAGTTCTGACTTTTTTTTTTATTACTATTTCCATTCCACTGGACCTTACTGAAAAGGGAGCCTTGTATTGAATCTTGATTTTCTCACTGTGGAGCTTCCACATGTTCTTGCCGAGCCAATTACATTCGCTTTCTCTCCCCTGTATCTCCAGGTGTGGGCTAAGGAGTTTCCTGATACTATGACCTAGTAAAATAAGCGTGCTTTGAAAGGGAGACGATGGCAAAAAGACCTTGACCCCATTTCCTCAAAAGGCAGACTTATAGGAAGTACCTTAGGGTCCTCGTTATCATTGACTACTTATTAGCAACAGTAGTAATAGTAGTACCCAATCAGAAAAGTTTCTCGAGCACCCTGATATGAGGAGATGGTGAGGGAAATTCTGAAGAATATCTTGTCATAACAAATCAAATGCTAGTCCATGAGGAAGAGGAAGGCAGGATGAACAGCAAGCGTGGAAACTAACATTTATGAAGTATCTGCTAAGCAACAATCATTTAAAAAGACTGTCCTTATTTTACGTTTGCCTCATAACACTCTGTAAGGAAGTGAAAATTATCCTAATTTTACATAGGAGAAAGAGGAATATCAGAAATTCCAGGTGATACTTCTTAGTTTCTAAACTAATAAGCAAACTGGAACTCAGACCCACCACAGGTTACCCCCAGTATTTGCTCATTTGAGTACACTTTGATGATGAGTTCGGAAACCAGGCCGCAGGAAGAACAGTGCTGGCAATCTTTAACATGAGAAAGACAAGGTTTCAGGTGGGCTTCCCACAGTATCTTATGGAACACAAACGATCAGCATTTGCAACATAAAATAGCACCAAAGTCCCAACAACAGGAGGTTTTCTAGGCAAGTAAAATAATATTTAATAAGAACATTAAAAAAATTCTTAAGAGGTAGGAGTAGAAATTTGTGGTATGATCTCATACTCAGAAAATCCCAGGGTCTCGACCAGAAGGCTCCTGGAAGTGATGAAGGACTATAGTAATGTCTCAGAATGCAAAATCAATGTCCACAAATCAAGTAGCCTTCCTATACACCAATAACAGTCAAGCTCAGAATGAAATCGAAGACACAATACCCTTCGCAGTAGCTTCAAAGAGAATGAAATGCCTGGGAATATGCCTAACAAAGGAATGGAGGCTCTCTATAAGGAGAACTACAAAGCCCTGAGAAAAGAAATAAGCAGAAGACATTAACAAATGGAAGAATCTATCATGTTCATGGCGGGTATGTTAAATGTTAAAATGTCCATACTAGCCAAAGTGATTTACAGATTTAATGCAATCCTCATCAAAGCACCAACGTCATACTGTGAAGAGCTTGAAAAAATAGTACTTTATTTTATAAGGAACCAGAAAAAACCCTGAATAGGCAATGCAAATTTAAGAACTGTGGAAGCTCGTTTTAACTCCATGTTTCCATTCCTAGGTTGAATGACTGTGTAGATCCAGTGTTCCTTTCTATACAGATGGCTCACATTCATACAAAGCAATCCAGTTACCAAAGAAGAAACAGTTGATTATATTCTGTGCAAACCTCACAGTACTAGTCTAAATTTTATTTAGTTTCTCCTACATGAGGTCTTTACTTCCTTTTCTTTTTGAATAGCAGATATTACTTACTTTCATACTTTATTCCATATCTTCATCTTATTTTCTAATTTAAGTTATGCAGCACATAAGAGATACAAAGCTCTTATTCATTCATTTTGTCAGTATTTTTTTCCCAGTCAACCCATACACAATGCTTATGTAAGGATTTATGTATAAATAGATAAGAAAGATTGCTTGGCCTTAAGAAGCTCTCTGCCTGGAAAAGGAGACAAGCAAGTTATCATAAAAAATTGCCATTGAGCACAATAAATTCTATGGTTGGTAAAGATATGAGTGAGAAAAGAGCAGAGACATCTAATTGAAACTGGCATCATTGAGGATGCTTTGGGGAGGAATTGAAAGCCAAGCTGAATTGTAATGGACACATGGAAAGAAAGAAGTGGGGTATATACCTTCTTAAGGCTCTTAGGTAGTGAAAGTAATTTACATGCAGCAATGACTTAAGATCTACTCAGTTTTTTTTCTCCAACATAATTGATATACTTCTGAAGTGGGGACAGTGGGAACAGGTCACAGATTAATTCAGATGGGAGTGATTTTGCCTTCACAGAGAAAAGCTGGCATGGTCTGGAGACACCGCATCACTAGGGATGAGAATGCTGCTGGCATTGAGTGGGTGGAGACCAAGGATGCTGGTAAACATCCTGCAAGACATGTGACAGGCCCTGACAACGAAGAATCACCTGGCCCCCAACATTTACAATGCTGAGGTGGGCTAATTCTCCCTCAGATGCCTGAAAAATTTTGAAAACCTCTGCTTTAAAGTTATCATTGCAGATTTTTAGAGCAAGAGACTAACATGGGTAGATGGTTCTCTATCCTCTCTTCCCCCAAGCCATCCTGAGAGCTTCTGTGGAAACAGGAGGCCTTGCATATCGCCCTGCCAAGCTTGCCATTTTTATGGAGTGCCTTGGGTTTGCTTTGACCTTTCCGCAGAGGAGACAGTCTTGCATTCCTAATTCTCTTGGGTTCTTTTCTTAATCTAGGGAAACGTGTTTCTCGATTAAGTACAAGATCAAGTTTATCTTCTTCCTAAATTAATGGTTCTCTTGTCCAAAGTGCTCACTCATTTGTTACTGCTCCGAAAAGAAATGTGCATTTCTCAGACTCCATAAATCATATAAGCAAAATTTTATATTCAACATTTAAATGGAGATAAATCATAACTTGTCTGCAGTGTCTTTGGATTTTACTGCAAATATGTATCTCTGGGTATATCCAGGATATTGGTAATTCTTCTTTCCCTCAGAGTCCCATCTTTTGTGGACCTCTCCTAATTAGGATTGTCAGTTGCTAAAGCAATTATTATAATTATAATACTAACATTTAAAAAACATGTATCCAATATTATAACTAACTGGTCTTACATAACTCAAAGTCTGTATTTTATGAATCCTTACAACTTGATTAAACTTCACATTGAAATTTCATATTTAATTTACCTATAAATTGAAGTTCATCAATTTGTATTTTAGTCTTTGTTCATTTTGGCACAATATTGCAGTTGCCACACAGTATGTCTTGTGTATGTACATGAAGTATATATACACACATGTAAGATGCTCCTTAATATAAAATGGGGTTAAATCCCGAAAAATCCATAAGTTGAAAATATCGTAAATTGAATACTCATTTAACAAATCTAACCTACCAAACATCAGAGCTTAGCTTAACCTAACTTAAATGTGTTCAAAACATTTACACCAGCCTAAAGTTGAGCAAATCATTTAACGCAAAGTCTATTTTATAATAAAGTGTGAAACATCTCATGTTATTTATTGAATACTGCATGTTAAGTAGAGATTGCAATGGTTTTACACCATTGTAAAGTCTAAATATTTGTAAGTTAAACAACTGTGAGTCAGAGGCTATCTGTATATATTATTCTATCTTAATTTGTTCTTGTGTGCTTTTTTGTTTTGTTTTGTTAGATTTTTAACACCTAACTGGTGATGGCTAAGATAAAAAGGTTAAATGTGACACTAGAAAGATGGCTTACTAGAGACATCTTTGGGTAGACTGTCCTGGGGGAAGAAAGGATTTCAGATAAAGAAGAGGGGAGAAGACAAAGATCAAGTGTAAATCACAGAGAGAGGCACTGGAGCCTGCTGGGGACCTTGTGGAGGAAAGCTGCAAAGCAGAGATGGAAGGAGATAAAGGAAAAAATACACTGGTGAGGATCAAACTCAGGGAGGCTCAGAATCCAGTGAGACAGCAAAGGGCCACATGTCTCTCTTCCATTCATGAGTCTTGGTGGCCTAACAGGGCACCAAGTTTTTTAGGGGCTTTCTCACCCCCATAAGCCCAGGCATGGCAGCAAACACAGATTAGTGGAGAGAACTTGAGAATCTCAGAGTTTGGACATTCCATTGGGAGGGGCCCTCCAAGGAGAATGTCACCCAGCCAGTGTTCAGTGTCTTTCTTCCCTTTGGGTGCTTCCTCCCCTTCTTCTCCCCAACTCAGTGCATCCAGGAAAGCAGTTTAAGTAGAGAATTAGTGAGTGATCACCTCTTTCCAGAAGGCATGTGCTATAGTCTGAAGTTCCCACAGAGAGTGGGCCATATGCTTTTTCCCTTGAGGACCTGTAGTGGACCTGATGTGCCCAATTTGAGAGCTCCTACCCCTCATCGTTTCACAGAATTGCCCCTTAGCAGGTCAAACAAGCAGTCCAGGCTATGTGTCACCTACTTTAGTAGATGACAGGGGGACCCAGGAGGTAGGCCTGAGAGCAGTCTCCAGTGCTGAGGGAGTCCATATGGACAGATGTTATGGGAGAACACTGTTGGGGTTCCAAAATGCAGTGATCTGGAAGAGTTCCAAATACAGTGATTTTGAAGGAATTAGGGTGAGGTCTTTGGTGAGAAAGAGCCCACTCTCAGGAGTCATAGCAATTAGATGCAGCACAGTCAGGGGCTGGAGCGGGGCAGGCTGACCTGGAGCTGAAGCCCCTCCCCCACTCATTCCAACTAATAGAGCAGTTGGTTCCAAGGAGTTGGGAATGGCCATTTCTCTCAGGTGGGTGCATACTACAAGCTGAGGACTTCACAGAGCATGGAGCCCATACCTTTTCCTTGCAAGACTTAGACTCAAACTTTAGTGCCCAATTTGGGAGTTCCCTGCCCCTTTGCATTTAGCAGAGATGAATGGTAGCCTGCTGGGGACCTTAAGGAAGAGGTTTGAGAGCTGGACAGCCAGACTGTGAAATTCAGATGGCCCCACCTCCATAAGTAGATTGTTTGAGTGGGGTCGCTTCAGCACCTCTCTGGAAGCCTTTCCCAAATCAGGAAGCAGGCCTTTGAATCTGGCCAAAACAGCTAATTTACCAACTTTTGTGGAGCTTGAAAGCAAGCTCACACAACACAGCCCTGACCAGTCTCACTCCCTCACCTGTCTCAGCTGTGGCAGAGAACAAGAAAACACCTAGAAGGTTTAGGACCTACCCTCCACCTAAGGCATTCACAGGCTCCTTCTGAGGAGCTAGAGTCAGTCACAGATCCCCAAAATAACACCATGACATGTTCCTTCTGGCCTTCTTCCTAATGTCCTTTAACAAGGAGTTAATTTTGCACAAGTCTTTATAGAATTTTACTGATTTGATCATACTGGGTGAGATGGAGTCTCACCCACGAATTCCACAAATAACCAAAACAAAGGAAAAAAAAACTCATTAAAAGGTTGGCAAAAAGCATGAAAAGATTTTTCAAAGAAGATAAAACAAATGGCCATTATACATATGAAAAAATGCTCAACTTCACTAACCATCAGGTTAATGCACATGACAACCACAACGAGACGTCACCTCACCCCTGTTAGAATGTCTTTTATAAAAAGTCCAAAAACAATAGATGCTGGGGTGATGCAGAAAAAAACGAATGCTCAGACACTATTTTTGTTGTTGGGACTGCAAATTAGGACACATACAAGCTCTACAGGAAATGGTATGGAGATACTTCAAAGAACTAACAGTAAACCTACCATTTGATTATGTTGAGTATCAGGGGTTCCAGTTTCCTGCACCCAGTTGACCTGGTTCAATTACTCAGCTGAGCTAGGAAGTCTAACTGAAGCATGGCTGTAATCAAAAGAAAAAGTGAGTAGAAACTGAAAATAAAACTGGAATGGCACAGGCAGTGTGTTTAGAAAGCAAAAGTAACTTACACAAGTTTCAGAGTAATGGAGAGATTTTATTTAGGAAGAACAAAGAGAAAGTTTAGAGCACTTCCAAAGAGAGTTGGAAGCGACTCCCTCTCATGATGAAGCAAAGGTGAGAGAGAGGACACAAGGCCTGCAGGGGTATTAAATACTTTATTTGAAATTGGCTGCAAGTCTTTCATTAGCCTCTGTGCACCCTCAGGCAGTACTGCCTTTTTGTATTGGTCATTAATGGTCTCTTTCTATTGGTCATTGGTTACTTAGGTTACTTCAGACCCACATTGTTGTGGGCCCTCCAGACTTCCTGGTTCATACCAGGTTTTCCTCCCATTCTCTTTGGAACTCCTTTCTTAGTGTCCCTTCTCAGATTAAGCAACCCCACTACTGGTGTTTATCTAAAGGAAAAGGAGTCATTTTATCAAAAAGACACTTACACTTGAATGTTTATTGGGACACAATTCACAATTGCAAAGATATGGAATCAACCTATGTGCCCATCAGTTTATGAATGGATTAACAAAATGTGAGATATGTATATTATGGAGTACTACTCAGCCATGAAGAAGGATGATTTAATGCCTTTGGCACCAAGTTGGGTGCAACTAGAGATATTATCACAAGTGAAGTATCTAAAGAATGGAAAAACACTTACCACATGTATTCACTATTCAATTGAGTCTAAACACAAATGTTTATTAAGGGGAGTAAAACTCAACCAAAATCAAGCAGGGGGAGTGGGAAGGAGGGTGTGTTAAAACCTGCCTAATGGGTAGAATGAATACTCTCAGGGGGAGGGGAACACTTAGAAACATGACTCTAGAACTATCAAAGGATATATAACCAAAAATATGTGTATCCCTATAATACTTTCAAATAAATAAACAAATTACAGCACACTCACAGAAAGAAAGGTTAAGTGTGTATCAGGAAGTAAAGGAACAAGGTTTTCTCCAGGAGTTATTGCAGATTGAACTATCATATCTTTTTGCCATTCGTATGAATTTAAGCCACTCTCATGAGAAACTAATAAAGGGTTGGAAATATGCTTTAATCCATATGCCAACATGGCCAGTCATATTCTAAGAAAACTCAATAGGAAGGAATACAACAGTCAATTAGTGAGGCCTTCCATGGGCTCCAGGTAAATGAGTACAATAACAGCACCTGGCATTTGTCAAGCTTTCAGGTGAACCTCCTGTGTGCTTGAGAACAGATCAAAATATTAGTAAGTATTTCAGCTGTGGAAATGAGGGAATTAACACAGGAAAAATAAACATTCCTAGCATATGTTATAGACATTTTCTATACACATTGCCATATTTAATATTAGCATAAACCATGTGAGATTTTCATCATGATCTATATCTCAGAGATGAGGGAATCTAAATTTTGAGGAGTAGACATATATTCAGCTAATAAGGGGCAGGACTTGAATACAAACCCAAGTTTAGGTGGCTTGAAATTTATGTTTACAGTGTTTTAGGCAACCACAAATCATTTAGCATTTGTGTTTGGTTATAAATGAAGATTAAATTGAGACTCATGAGCTGAGAAAGGCAGCCTTGGATCTGTACTAACTTTTCAGAATATGAGGCATCTACAACCATTACCGTAATCAATTATGTCACATTTTGACCATCTCAAAAATTAGCACCCTACACATCAGCAGCTACTCCCTAACCCCCCCGAGTCTCTCAAACCTAGACAACATATATATAATATATATATATATTATATATATATATTATATATATATATATATTTTTTTTTTTTTTATGCTTCCACAGATCTGCCCATTCTGGAGTCTCCTAAATCATGTGACATGTGGTCTTTTTGACTAGTTTCTTTCACTTAATGTTTCCAAAGATCTTCCATGTTGGAGCGCTTATCAGTATTCCATTACATTTATAGATGAATAATATTCCATTGTATAAATATTCCACATGATTTTTTATCTATTCACCAGCCAATGGGTATTTGGATTGTGCCTAGTTTGTGGGCTCTCTCCAATAACATTGTTAGGCACATCTACATACAAGTTTTTTGTGTGGAGGAGAATATATAGATTTGATTCACATACATGCTGAAGAGTAAAATTGTTCATATTTTACCATGTAAGGAGCTGCTAGACTATTTTTCAAAACAGCTGCACCTTATTACATTTCTCCCCGAAATGTACAAGAGTTGTGGTTTCTCCTCTGCCCCACCAACACTTGAATATAACCATCCCAGTGTGTGGAAAGTGATATCTCATTGTGGTTTTGATTACATTTTACAAATTAGTCCTGAAGACTAATGATATTTAGCATTTTTTCTTGAGTTTATTGGACATTTGTCTATCTTCTTTGGATTACAGCTTATTTTTGGAGTTCTTACAAGAAAAAACATATAAAGATCTTAGGGCAATGGGTATCTGGTATATAATAGCCTTTCAGTTGAGAAAAGTATTTTTTCTGGTTTCTCAACTATTCTAGTTCTATTATAATAGTCACTTTAAGTTCTTAAAGATCTCTTAAGACATTATGAGTTGTTAATGTATTAGAACTGGCTTAAGTTTTAGTAGCATGTACTATATTTAAGCTTTGTTTATTTTAATGTGTTCAGTTTTAATATGTATTACTATATAACTTAACACATTAACGGCAAGTGACTATAGACATAATTAGCAATTGTTCCTGTCTATATTAAGTTAAAATTGTTTGTGAATTTTTATATTATTGCCTGACAAGTTGAGGGGGGAAAAAAAAGTAGTAATTACTCGTGAATTGCAGTAACATTTTTCACAGAAGTCACTTGTAAACTTCAATTCCTCTCTTTTAAAGTATTTCAAAGAATGGATCTGTCTTACACATGTATAATAATAATTCTAAATATTAGTATCTCTTTAGTGTGGCCCTTTTACTTTGGTTTTGCAGGTTTTATGTACAAAAACACAACAAGAAAGATATTATCTTTTATTTTATAGTCAACGGAATTGAGATTCAGACAGGTTAATTTATTCCTTTAATGACATACAGCCTTAAATAGCAGAGCTGAGCAGCCTTAATAGCAGAGTTTAAACTGTGGCCATTTTTACTTCAAATTCTTTGTCCTGAACAATTGTCATTAAGCGTATGCCCCACTGTTCTAAGGCCTATTTAGACGGGATATTTCCCTGTGTGCCCCAAAGCTGAATTCATACTTTCATCTTTTGCTTCTAATTTTGTTCCCCCATCATACAGTGTCTTCTTTTCTTCTAATAATCTACAAATTAACCATTCTAGGACAACACAAATATAATACCTTTCATATAGACTTCTCTAATAATTTAATCTATCTATTTAATAAAAGTTTCAGTGAGCCTTGTGTTAGGTATTAGGTATGACTGAAAGGCAAGAAAAACATTATAACTGCTACAATGGTGTAAGGCAGCTCTTCTCAACCTGTGGGTCGGGACCCACAGGAACTGTGTTAAAGGGCCTCGGCATTAGGAAGGTTGAGAACTACTGGTAAGGGATAAACTTGAGACAATGTATTGTAACTAGAATAAAGTTGAGAGTTGGATACATTTTAAGCTCCATGAAGGCAAGAGTCCCTGCACGTTTTATTCATCCTTGTATCACCAGTGCCTAACAGTGCCTGGGAATGTGTGACTGAAATGAACTTATTTTGAATTGAATAGAATATATAAATATTAATGTATGTGTATCAATATATAAAATATATTTGTAAGAGAGGGAATTGATGTTGACAAATTTGAATTTAGGGTTAAAGGATAGATTTAGTGTCATAGAAGACAAAAATGGGTAAGGATATTCCAAAAAAAAATGGGGAAAAGAATCAGATGAGTGAATGTGTGACCTTATGTGATATTAAAGGCTGTAGAGAAAAAAAAGTTTGCACTGAACTGCCAGAGTTGAGGCAGCAGAAAGTGCCCAGTGTCTGTTTAACAAGATTCTAATGTATCAATTGGGGGATTAGGTTTTATACTGAAAAGATGGGGGATTGTTGACATAGTTAAGGCAGTGTGAAAGTGAAAACAATTCAAGGCAGGAAACTGAAGGGAATTGTGCAAGTCTGCTTAAGCTGGTCTAACAGAGCACTTTAGACTGGGTAGCTTAGACAACTTTTTCACAGTGGAGCCCAGGAAATCCAAGATCAAGGTATTAGCTGATGGAGTTCTTGGCAAGACATTCTTCTTGCTTTGCAGATACTTGCCTCCTTGCTGTGGCCCTGCATGGCTAGAAAGAAGCTCTGGTGTCTCTTCCTCTTCCTATAAAGCCTCATCATGAGTCCCACTCTCATGACCTCATCTAAACCTACTTATCTCCCCAAAGTCCTGTCTCCTAATACCATCACATTGGCAGTTAGGATTTCAACATATGAACTGGGTGGGATGGGGCCAAAAGTAACAATCCATAATGGGGAGATTTTTTATACTGCTTTAGGTTAATACTAACATAAAGGCACTAACATATAAGGATGAAATGAAGAATGATAAAGGGCATAGACTTAAGAGGATCAAGTGATTTTTCAGATGAAAGTTTTTGTACGGCTTTTGGCTGACATGTAAGTGCTACTAACATTTACCAAGGTAGACCCTAATAGGGAATTAGATATTTTGCTCTTTTCAGAGGTAATCATCCATGTGAAGACAATGAGCTTAGCTTTAGACCTTGAGTTTATGCTTTCTATGAAACATACATTTAAGAGATATGTAGTAGAACTTAACGATTTTTCTAGTCAATTAACAAACAGCTATGGATTTTAGGATTACACTCATCCATTTAAACTTTTTTTCACATTACATATTTATGGTGGCATATCTTGTGTTCTCAAACAGTGCGAAACTGTTTTAAGGGCAGGGAGAACACATTAGACTTTGTTTCTACATTTATTATGGTCTGTTAGAGCTGGAAATCAATATATCCTCAGAAAAGTCTACTAAATTATCGAAGTCTGAGCTTCTTGAATATAAATGACACTAAGAATCTAATTGGTCACATTTGTGCAATGCTTTGTGGTTTCAGAGCACCTTCAATATTTATTATCACATTTAGAATCCAATCTTTGTGACAATCTAACATGGTAGGTGGACTAGGTATTCTTTCTTTATTTCAACAACAACAACAAAAAAATAGGCATAGCAAATGTCAGAGTTTTAGGGCAGATTCATGAGGCTGTGTAAACCGTAATTCCATGCCTGCAGCTCCCCATGTGTGTATGATGTTCTTCTTTAGCTTTTGCCTCACTCAGTTTCTAGAAATGTATTGCTTCCCTCCCTTTACACACCCAGGCGCTATGGTCCCCATCTATCATCATTTCAAGTCCTATTGCTTTCAGTTTATTTAATAAGCTTAAACCTGCACTAAGATTCAAACTTGTAAGGGTAAAAGTGCTAATTTTTGAGGACAAGGCCTTCACAACGTACATAAAAAAGAAACAAAACAATGTGTGTGTGTGTGTGTGTGTGTGTGTGTGTGTGTATATATATATATATATATATATATAAAATGTGTTTCCTTTTGCTCCCAAACTAAGGCCAAAAAGAAAACTTTGTTTCTTGAGAGAGGTAGAAACACAACATGGTGTCTCACTAGGAAAATTGTGCCCTGCCTTAACCTATAGGTTTTAATTTGAAAGAGTGGAAACTGTGATAATTGGTGTAGATTTATCTTCCGTCGACATAATTTCCCTGGTCTTAGCATTATTAACCCTTTTAATTCTTAAACTGGCAGTCAACAGTTTTATTTCATTGACCTTTTTCTCCAGTTGTTAATTCCTAGGTTGCCTACAGGGAGGACTCTTCTGCATGTTAAATAACAACTGTCAGAAATTTATTTTTTTAATTTTTTTATTAAGTCATAGCTGTGTACATTAATGCAATTATGGGGTACAATGCGCTGGTTTTATATACAATTTGATATACTTTCATCATACTGGCTAACATAGCCTCCACGGCATTTTCTTAGTTATTGTGTTAAGATATTTATATTCTACCCTTAGTAGATTTAATATGTACCCTTGTAAAATGCACTGTAGGTTTGGTCCCACCAATTACACTCCTTCCACCCATCCTCCCCCCCTCCTCTTTCCCCTTCATCTTGGGCTATAGTTGGGTTATAGCCTTCATATGGAAGTGTGGGTGCTTATAAATTAGTTTCATAGTACATTGGACACTTTTTCTTCCATTCTTGAGATACTTCACTAGGAAGAATATGTTCCAGCTCCATTCATGTAAACATAAAAGAAGTAAAGTCTCCATCTTTTTTTAAGGCTGCATAATATTTGCTCATCATCCTTAATCATCAGAGAAATGCAAATCAAAACCACTTTGAGATGTCATCTAACTCCAGTAAGATTAGCCCACATCGCAAAATCCCCAAACCATAGATGTTGGCATGGATGTGGAGAAAAGGGAATCCTTCTGCACTGCTGGTAGGAATGCAAACGAATATGTGACTTTTGGAAAGATGGTTGGAGATCACTTAGGGTTCTAAAAATATACCTGCCATTCCATCCTTCTATTCCTCTATTAGGTATATATCCAGAGAGCCAAAAATCACTTTATAACAAAGATATTTGCACTAGAATGTTTATTGCAGCCCAATTCATAATTGCTAAGTCATGGAAGAAGCCCAAGTGCTCATCAACCCACAAATGGATCAATAAATTGTCGTATGTGTATATCAGAGAGTATTTTACCAGGGAATGTATCTCATTTTATAATTAGAAGTGCTAAGGCCCAGAGGAACAGAGTGACTTGCCCGGGTGCAATAAAAGTAGCATAGCTAACATAGTAACTATTGGAAAAATTTTCTCAAGTATTGTAACAAATTGACAATTTGTAAGTATAATTCTGGGATAAAAGGAAATGTGAAGCAAAATCTTATAAAAGAAACGAAAAGGATCCAATAGCTTTAACTGACCCTTACATTAGAATTTTATTATTTCATCTACCCAGGTTGAGTTCATTCAACTCTCAGCAATCAATTTACTCCCTCAGGAACCTTCACGTGTATGATGGTTTCACTCAGTAGTAACAATCTCCACTATACTAGGAAATCTTATCTCTTTGTTGTTCATCTACATGCCTGTTTTAAATTGCATTTGCCCTTATTATTGGTCAGGTGGTCATCTTTACATTACTTTAAATAGTTGAATATAGTTATAGTATAGACATTTCCAAGTTCTTGACATCTAGCTAGTGAAATGAAATACTCTTTAAACAAATGAATATAGAACATATGTATAAATCAATTATTATTCTTTTCCACTTTCTCTATGGGCAGTCTTTTTTATCTTGCATCTTGTTTATTGGATTTTTCCACAGTCTTCATCTTTTTAAAGCAATTTTTGTGTATTTTATCTTAAAATATCTATTTTCCTATCCAAATACTAACCAGGCCCCACCTGCCTCGCTTCTAAGATCAGACAAGATTGGGCACATTCATGGTGATATGGACATAGACTTAAAATATCTGTTCTATTTCCCCTAAGGTTTCCTGATTCAATGAAAATTGTTTTATATCCATAATTTATATAACTCATTATTTTTTAATTCTTGATATTCTTATGAGGAACATATCTACCCAAGAAAACTTACCAACAATACATGACTGTTTACTAGATGATAAGACAATTAGGTAGGATGTTGGCTCACACGTCCCAAAGTTAACTGGTATGTGAATGAAAGTGAATCTGAGTAAGAGGTCTTCAACACAGACCTTGGTAACAATTTCCAACTTGCTTGAGAACACCCTTTGTATGATGAATAATTTTATTGACTGGCAAGGCAAGGTTAACATTTGATAGAGGTAAAATAGAAATTAATAAATGAGAAAAAAGAAAATGAACATAGTGACTAGGAACAGTTGCTTGCATTAGCTTTCACCAACATTTTTTAAGAAAACAGATATAAGCTGAGAAACAAAGAATTTCCAAAAAATAAAATTGAGAAAGGACCATGAATTATCATTAGTCTCAACACTAGATTTTCTGTTTTTTGAATCTTTATTGTTTGTACCCTGTATTTGGTACCTTTTTCCTAATTTAAATTATAAATGGTATAAAGCTAGAAACAGTAATAAGCTTTCTACACATACAGATGAGATAAGAATTTCCAGGACAGTTAGAAAATAATTTTCAAAAATTGTACTATGGAATGCTTTTCAAGAGAAGAGAAACAATGACATTCCAGTTTATATTAAAAGTTTTATTTTCCTTAAGTGGACATTAGCAAGTCACTGTAAGGATGTTTTTAGATCTATTACCACATTTCACTAGTTCTACTACTCAATTGATTTATATGGCCCATCCTTAGTTCCTATATGGTTATAAATAACAAAAAAGTTGTTTTATTATTTTAATCATAACGTAATTTGGCTGCTGTTTCTGAACCCTCCTGTCTGAATAAAAACATTTCATTTTAAGAATGTTCTCTTCATGATGCCATTCAAAGAGAAATTAAATTCAAGACATGCAGTACCGAATACATAGCATTAAAAAGTTAAACAGCGGGGTGGTGCCTGTGGCTCAGCGAGTAGGGCGCCAGCCCCATATATTGAGGGTGGTGTGTTCAAACCCAGCTCCAGCCAAACTGCAAAACAAAAAAATAGCCAGGCATTGTGGTGGGCGCCTGTAGTCCTAGCTACTTGGGAGGCTGAGGCAAGAGAATTGCTTGAGCCCAAGAGTTTGAGGTTGCTGTGAGCTGTGACACTACAGCACTCTACCAAGGGCAACATAGTGAGACTCTGTCTCTACAAAAAAAAAAAATTCTAAAAAGTTAAACAGCAACAACCACATTTGTATATTCAGTGGTTCTCAACCTGTGAGTCGCGACCCCTTTGTAACAGTGAAAATACATCGCGGCATTAGGAAGGTTGAGAGCCAGTGGTATATATGACAACAATGACAACTACTTCATGATTCCTGGTTGGCTGATGAAGACTGCAAGGCACTTTTAATACTAAGATAAAAATCAATTTACATGTGCTTTGGTGAGAGAATGTGCATCTTTAAAAAGAAATCAATGAAATACAATACATCATATTTTATTTCCAGTCTACTGCCATCTTGAGGATAGATTTCTTCCAGTTAAAAAGGTTGATGCATGAATAAAAGGAAAAAAGGGAAAAATAGGCATAGAGAACATTGTGTTTGTGCTGTGTCTAGGTCAGACTGTATATGTGTATTAAGCACCAGAAAGCTTAAGTTTAACAGTAGAATTTAATGCCAGGATATTTTCTGGTTCACATAGTACCAGACCCCCATTATCACCTTTACTGTTTAATATTTGACAGAGGGAAAGTTTTGATGGAAATTGGCAGGTTATAGCCTTTGTTTCTCTGTTTTTGTACATTCAAAGTGTCATGAACGGTTTTTACATTTTTAAATGGTTGGAAAAGGAAAAATAATAATTTTATGATAGGAAAGTTTCACAAAATTCACATTTTAGTGTTCATAATCATATCAGATGGCCACCCATTCATTTACTTACTGGCTGGCTGCGTTACTGCTGCAACAGCACAGTTGAGCTGCTGCATGAAAAGCATATGGCTGCAAAGCCTAAACTGACCTGGCTCAGAAAAAGACTTCTGAACATTGGCTTTATGTCGGGTTTTTAACACCCTTTTTGATTTGGTCCAAATTACATTGCGTCTGGATGATAGTTTGGAATTTGTGTAATTTTCTGTTTTCAAATTAATGAATTCTCTTTGAATTTTTACTTGTGTTTAATTGTGCTCATTCTCAGTATATTGAAATACGCCAATGTGCTCTTTTTCCTCTTTCTTTTAACTCAACTTAAATTTTCTAAATACAAATGTACTGGAATCATGTCTTTGACCTCTAAGATATTTAGAAGAGCTTTTATCTTTCTGGGTATTTCAGATGGTTTAATGCATAGTATTTTTTTACATTTTGTTTTTAATTGCACATATTTTGCATTGAATTCAGAAAATGTGGTATGTATAATTTCTAACCCTATAAAGCTAATATATGATCTTTTGTGAAAACAGCTTAGGCATTTGAAGAGAATAAACATTGTTAATGATATACAAAGCTTCATTTTATATATCATGTATAAATCTTAAAATAGATTTGTGTAGTCATGTATTACAATGAAAAAACATCTCAAATATCTTTATACATAATTTTTGCTTAATTTATCTGTAAAAAGTAGAGGACATTTTCTTAAAACTTCTAAGTAAACTTAATAATAGACGCTTAAATACAGAAATTTTTTTAAAACTTTATTTAGCAAATATTTCAAGAGCACCTAATATGTACCAGATAAAAAAGACAAAATCCCTGCTGTCATAAACATCTCATGATGGGAAATCTTTTATGGAAACCAAAACAAAGCAAAACAAAGCTCTCTTTGTATACTGTATAACTTTATTTCAATTCAAATTAGTACTGTGAAGGAGATATATAAGTTACTATAGATACACCACAAAAGAACATAACTATCTAGAAATCTAGGATGTGTTTTTTTCTTGTGTTTTTGTTTTAGCTGCTCTATAAGCTTTGGTTTCCTAAGAAGTGTGTGTGTGTGATGGGGAAGAGTTGATGGCAGAAGAATAATTACAGGCAAACAAACCAACAAAAAACAAAAAGCAAATGGGTAAAGGAGGAGCATGAAACTTCCAAAGTGAAAGGAGTTAAAGAGGGGTTGTCATGAAGAAAAAGAAGAGAATGACAGAAAGCACACAAGGTTAGTCTTTTGCCTGGAAGATAGGAAGAGGATTCTGGATTGTTTCCTAAGAACAAGGGAAGGAACAATGTGATATGATTTTTCTCATTTCAAATAGATCTGTTTTCTGCAATATTCAGGATGGTTTGGAAAATATGAGTAAGGTGGGTTGTCAAAAGAAGATGCAAGGGGATAAACTCTATTATTACTTACAAATGATGGGGGTCTGTCTATTCTTGTTTATATCTGTGAAACTGAGATATGCCTACTTAAAAGTTAATGTTGTGATCTTTATTTTTCTGTGCATCCCTAATGAGTTTTCGATGACTTTTCTGTTTATTTTTCCAGGCCTCCTGATACATCATGGTTTCTTTAAATAGAATATTGTTTATGACTGTATACTTTTATGTAAATAATAATGTACTATTTCCTATTTTTGTCCTTCTTTCTAATTATGGACAAATAAAAAACAATGTGTCTGTCACCATCATCATTAACACCCTTGAAGGGAGCCGTGTGAGATTTTCTTTGCAATATATACCCAGGATGAATTTTAGCCCCATATCCTATTTACTTATCGCCTGACAGACAGCCATGGCCTACTTTCCATGAGCAATGGATGCAAAATTATATTCTCATGCCTTACCGACACTTCATATTCCTCAGTTTTCTAACTTTTTAAATATATTTGGTATAATTGATAACTGTAAAAAAAATTACACATTTTTCAAACATACCTAAAACTCAAGGACTAAAATGGGTTTCTTTCTGTTAACAGTTATTTACATTTGCTTTATTAAATTTTTTAAATTGTTTTTATGAAATGTATAAATTAGAATCACAATGTACTAGTTTCTTCTTGCTGCTGTAACAAGCTGGCACAAATTTAGAGGCTTAATTTAGTATTGATTTGTTGCCTTATGGCTCTAGAAGTCTAGAATGAGTCTCCATGGGTTAACATCAAGGTGTTGACAGGACCACACCACATCACTCATTGAATGTTTTTGCCATCTTTTACATTTAAAGCACCTGTGATTGATTACATTGGTCCCACCTAAATCATACAAGTTAATCTAGCAACATCACTTCCATATGGAACTTAATTCCCATTTTACAATGTACCACAATATATTTACAAACTGGGGAGGGGAGGTGGTCACCAGGCAGACAACCTTGGAAAGTTATTATTCTGCCTAGCACAGACAAATGCCGTCCATAAATGATTCATCTCTAGAAATTAAGGGAATTTTGAAATATACCCATAAAACCAGGAAGAGTTTTTTCTTCTTCTTATCAGCATTTTAAAAAATCTATTTTTTGATTGTTAGGTCACTTGGGTATTTTTCATCAATATAAGCTTTATCATATCCACTTGTTTCCATGCAATTGAATTGTAGACAATATCCAGTCTATTGTCTTTCAAAATGTCCCACTTTATGAATTTGCTCTATTGTTTCCTCATGTTGATATCTAACATGCTCTATTCTTTGTAATTTCCTTTAACATCTAAAGGCCAAATGAGATTCAAAGATTCAAGATCAATGTATTTGGGAAAAATACTTGTCAGGTGATCCAATATATTTCACATTATATCACATTAGAATTTTCATAATATTTCCCTGCCCCTTTGTATTGAGTTATAATTTCATCATTTATTCCTATGGTTGAAATTTGCCCAGTAACAAATAGTAATTTCACTACTTCTACTTGGCCACTGTTAGAATCTTGGTGGCTTTCTAATGTATGATCATCTATCTATTATCTTTTTCGTTTGTTTGTTTTCTCCTCAGCATATTACTGAACTTTAGGCAATTCTTAATTTAATCTTACTTGCACCATATTTTTCTAAGGCTTTCTTGAGATTTTTAGTTGGTGGATAGTTTCCTTGTCTATTTCCCAGTACTGATGCAGAATCTCATAAATGTGTGTGTGTGTGTGTGTGTGTGTGTGTGTGTGTGTGTGTGTGCGCGCGCGCATATACAGGGTGGCCATAAAGTTCACGTGCAATTTACTATATTAAACTATTTTAAATTGCACACAAACTTCATGGATACCCTGTATAATGACTGCTTTTGTTATTTCAAAGGGATGACTAAATTACTAAGTTACATAGAAAAAGATTTTTTACTTAAGGTTTTATTTGTAAAGACACCAATGACAGTATTTTTGATTTCTGATTTTTAGTAGTTACTGATTTGAGAGAGAATATAGAAAAAACACTATGATTTCAGTAATTCTTAAATATATGTAAATCTTATTATTTCAAATTTAGTATTCTCATGTAAGATGGTAAGTCGTATGTGTATATTAATATTCTAATAATGTCTGATGCATCATGTATTTATGAATTCTTGCAACTGATGGCTTCTCCTAGTAAACTTTAGAGTAAAAACCATGATGAAAAGGAATATGACTATTAATTTGGAATTTCAATAGTACTTATTATTGGAACTAATTCATTCTTAATCCCTAGGCTATGGAAGTATAATTGAAAATTTTCACTTTAAAACTTAAGTGAGTCATAAAATGAATTACCTTTTCAGTAGCCAAATATTACCGTAGAGGTAAAATATTTACCAAAGTTTTTCAAATTATCCATGTTTTATTCATAAAGTATTATGTGTCAAAAAGAAGGTCATTTCCTTATTCAATAAATGTTTTTCTTTGTCTATATATATTTATGTTGTTATTACTCTTATATGTTAGGTTTACGGTGGTAAGAAAAATATTTTTACATTGTTTCTTGCATATGGAACTTTAGTCAATTCTATGAAATTGCATCAGATTTTCTATCTTTACCAGGATAAGATAACAATAATTTTGGCAGTAAGGTTAATTATCCCGTTTGGAATAATTTCAAAGAGCCAGTATATTAGCTCTGATTAGATTATCTATAAGTAATAGAAAACATTTAAATGAACAGTGACCTAAACCAAAAAAGGGGGAGAAAGTTTATATTTGTCATCTGGCAATAATCAGTCCAATTATTGGTATGGTATTCTTCCATATATGGGACTCCAACAGTTAGGGTTAAACCAGGGAAGCTGAAAAACTGTCATTTTGATCAAATAATATCTAATAGTAATTAGATATAACATATTTTTGGAAAGAGCTAGGAAGTTATTAATGTCTAGGCAGTATTTGGAGGAATATGAATTTTTTTAACCAGAAGTCGGAGAAGCCAAGTATGTGCAGAGGCTAAATGGGGTCACAAAGAAAAAGTTCACGAGGAAGTTCGTGCAAAGTTTAGTTTCTTTGCAGCTACCATCTCAGTGGATCTGTTGCAAAGCGTCTGAGAGAGCCTCAGAGGGCTGTTGTTGTTGGCTAATGGGGCCTGCATTTGAAAAGATCAGGACACATAAGTGATAGAAGTGGGGCAGGATCCCACTGGCACCTCTGCGTCTGCCTGTCACAGCAAGTGACCTTGGTGGCCATCTGTGAATAGTGGCTGCTACCTAAATACCATTCCCCAAATGTATTGCCAGTTTCTCTTTTTGGACAGCTCTAACTCAGAACATTTTACAGAGAAGGTGATCCTGGGAAACTAAGCCAAATCAACATAATATAAACTATCAGAGGCAGAGCAGCCTAGCCAGGTGCTCAAAAGCAAAGTAAGAAGGCAGAGAAGATTCACTTGTATGATAAAGACTCACTAAAGCAGATGGCCCATGCTGGTTCAATATTGAGAAGGAATCTAGGGAAGTACGATTACAAAGGTGAATATATAAAACTCATGTGAGACAGAAAAAAGGACAGGGTCTTGATTATATTATATAGGTAAAATACAAGTAAATAAAACTTTGAGTTTTGTGATTATATTTTAAATCAATTTATATTTAGCTAGTGTCTTCTGGTTTAATTGTCCTTTAAATAATTTATATTACTAAAGAAAAACTAAATTCAGAACTCTTTTGCTTTCTTCAGATACATATTCTATTTGGATGAGTTTAGGAAGCGAGCACTGCAGTATATATCAGGCAGTGATGGAGAGTATGTTTCTAATGCATTTGGCAGACACTCTGAGGGAAATTATTTTTTTCTTATTCAGACAAATACCATCATGTTCTCCCTAAATGAAATACCTATAACCAGTCATTTCTGTGTGAAGGAGAGGGATGGTCAGTACTGAATAGAAAGCAAACATTTTTGAGATTTACTAAAATGATTGTTAAGCTATGAAGAGACACACACTGGTGCAAGACTTTCCTGGTAGCTTAGCTGAATTTTGCATGCAGAGAATCAATTGGCTGTATTCATATTTATGTGAGGATGCTACTTAATTAGAAGAATGCCTACATCACCTAGGAAAAGAGAGATGGGAGCATGCAATACAGAGAAGTAGGTCTAAAAGAAGCAAATTCTCAAAGGAAATGCCATTAAAAGAAAATATCCTCCAGGAAAGCCACCTTCCTTTCCACAGTGATCTGCCAGAGTTTCATACTGTACTTTCTGGAGAACATCCTACAGAGTAAATAGGAGTAAACTAGATAAAGCTTTAACTTGTGAACATTAGGAAAAATACACAATTTAAACACCACTAAGTTTTGTGCTAGAAACTTCTGATTGTCTTATACCCTCCCACGATAGAAAACCCCAGATTTGATAGCTGGACACATGCCTGTCAGAACATTATATGTTTCAGCTTCCTTTATTTCTGGATGTGGTTATGCAAGTAAGTTCTGCTAATGAAAGGAAAGCAGAATTGGTGAAGGTAAATTTCAGTATGTGCCCTTGAAAGGAAAGTTATGCTCTGTTCCTTTTATTTCACCTAATGCACAGGTGCAAATACAAGTATCTTAGATCAAGGAGTTATTTCAAGAATGATTACCAATCACACAGCTATGGTCATGTGCCACATAACGATGTTCAGCCAATGATGGGTCGCATATACAACAGTGGTCCCATACGATTATAATACTACATTTTTAATGTACCTTTTCTATATTTAGGTATGTTTTGGTATCTAAATATCACAAATATTTACCATTGTGTTATAATTGCCACAGCATTCACTACCTGAGCATGTTTGGATAGATTTGTAATCTAGGAGTCATACTATATGGCCATGATGTACATAAGCTGTCCTACCTAGGGTTGCATTGCACTCTGTGATGTTCACACAATCATGAAATCTCATAATGGCATATTTCTCAGAAGGTATCCTCTTTGATAAGCAGTGCATGACTGTAATCACAAGCTACAAAGAGTCTAGGTTCCCATGGTAGGTGACCACAAATATATTGCTACTCTTCCCCTCAATAGGTGGAGTCTATTTCCCATTCTCTTGAGTCTCAGTTTCCTTTAACCACGACAATGTGGTGATGACTCTGTTTAACTTCCAATACCAAGGTCTGAAACACCTGAAAATTTTAGCTTCTGCCCTTTTGTCAAACTCCCTTTTGGAGGCAGATTTTAATGAAAACATCTTCTTACCCCAAGACTACCATTCTTTTAGTGCAAAATAACCATGCTAAGGGCTACATGGTGAGAGAGGGACAGCCAATAAACTCCTAGCTATGCCAGCTACACATGAGGAAAAAAAACACGCAAGTGAGGAAGAGCCTTGGGACATTATTTCTCTAGCGTATAGCCTGAGAAGAACCAAGTCTAGTCCAGGTTAAAGAATTATGAGAATACAATGGCTTTAAGCCACTAAATGTTAGTATAATGTGTTATGAATGTAAATAAAAGAAACACCATCTATACAATACTCTGCTCATCTGATGGGACTACACTGCTTCCTCTTTGGAACACATCAGGGCAGTTCTGCCTACATTACAAAGTTCAATTAGCATGGTTTACACCAGCTGAGTTACTAGGACCTGTCTAGCCACAGGTGATGACAGCAAACCTTTTCTCTCTCTTTCCCAGCTTTAGGGTTGAGGTCTCTTCTTCTTGACTAGCTCTTATTGACTCCAGTAACTATTGACAGTATCTATTTAGAATGATTTGAGTTACAAGTTCTTGACCTTATGATGTTGCAAACTCATTGTAATTTCAATGTAGTCAACAAATTACTTGAGACATTGAACGCTTTGTTGTATAATAAACTTCCTGTTAATTGATCTTGCTCACATAGTGTAGGCTAATTTAAGTGTTCTGAGCACATTTAGGGTAGACTAGGCTAAGCTATGATTTTGTGTAGGTTAGATATATTAAATACATTTTTGACCTACAATTATTTAAGCATAACAGAGTGTATTGCTAAACTTTTGGCTTATAATTTTGAAGTTAATTTGAAGACATCTTAAAGATTATATTGGGAATTTAGATAGATGATTTTACTGTTAATAATTTCAAGGTTTTATTGACTAAATTCCCATTTATTTAATTAGTGAGAAGCAAATATATAGAACACATTAATCTTTTTAATAGTTCTGACATATACAGTAGGTATGGCCAAAATAAAATATTCTGCTATGTTTCATAGCTTGATAGTACATTTTTTATCTTAACACATTGCATGAAAATAAATATTAGCATTATTACTGCTGTTGTTATTACAGTGTTTATTATATTTTTTCCATCTTATTCATTGTTCATTGTGATCCTTTGAGTTTTCTGGTGCCTTAATAATTCTGCTCCAGTCTAAGCACAGTTTCTCTAGGGATGGAATTTTCCCATCTACGCCATGTAGAATCATGAATATTAAGTCCTTGACAATAATTTCCTTCTTAGCTATATGGGAGATATGAAAACATCACATATAGAGAAAAGAGCCATATTTCAAGTTAATGCTCAAAAATATAGCACATTGAAATGTAACCTGAGTATTTTCAAGGAGAAAATATCCACCCCTTTAAAAAACATAATTTATAATATAATAGTTAATGGCCCTAGACCATTGAAAATTCTATTTCTCTGCTTCTAAATGCCCTCCTATCTTGTCTTTATTGAAATAAAATTCTTCCAAGCCATTCACTGAAGTAACATTTTAGATTCAGTTGCTATATGAAATAATTGCTGTATAATGTTTCCTGTCTGTAGACATGATCATTAGCATCTGAGAGCTGACAGGGACTATAGAGATCATTTTGTTCACACCCCTTGATTTATAATTCCAAATGCTTTAAAATTTTTTTTAATTTTTTTATTTTTGGGGACTCATTGAGGGTACAAGAAACCAGGTTACTTGTACTTATTAGGTAATGTCCCTCTTACAGTTGTGTCTTGCCCCCAAAAGGTGTGTCACACACCAAGACCCCTACCCATCTCCCTCCTTCCCTCTCACTGCTCTTCCCTTCCCCCAATCCCCACCATAAACTAGATCATTAGTAGTCCTTTTACCATAAGGACACCTGCACTAGACTGTTTATTGCAGCTCAATTTCCAATCACCAAAATGTGGAAGCAGCCTAAATGTCCACCAACCCAGGAATGGATTAACAAGCTGTGATATATGTATACCATGGAATACTATTCAGCCATTCAAAAGATGGAGACTTTACATCCTTTGTATTAACATGGATGGAAGTTGAACACATTATTCTTAGTAAGGCATCATAAGAATGGAGAAGCATGAATCCAAATACTTTAAAATATTAATAAACATAGTCACCTGGCATATAGACACAAACATATACACCTTTTACTTAACCACAACAGAAGTTCAGAAAGTCAGCTAATTTTTGAAATATTCCCTTGTATTTAATTTTCTTTTAATTCCTTCTCCTTAATGCTATATTGGCAATGTCATATACACTCAACACATAACTGCTGGAATTATCCTTTCAAAAACCCTTTTTCATTACATCACTCTCTTATCCCAAAATAAATTTCACAGTGCCCAGGCCATAGGTACTACTTTTATATTGAAGATAATGTAATAACTATTTCCACTTTCAATTGCTATGTTTCCACTAATTCCAAAGGAAAGTATTTTATCCAGAATGGTTCAAATAATGCTTTGCATAGTCACACGATTTTTAACCATTTTAATCACTCAAAAGGCCTGGGCTATCCTTGTTTCCATTTATAATATCTCTAAGAGATATGTTAACTTTTAGGTAATTCTCCTTTTTAACCAATGAAAATGCTCATTTTTCTTTGAAGTTCAATTAATGATAAACTTCTCATTATATAGCTATCACTGATCATAAAAACCTCATGACTTGGGTGGTGCCTGTGGCTCAAAGGAGTAGGACGCCAGCCCCATATGCCGGAGGTGGCAGGTTCAAACCCAGCCATGGCCAAAAAGTGCAAAATAAATAAATAAATAATAAATAACCTCATGACTTTCACTTCTATAGTTTTCAATTCCTACAGATTTTATTATGACTAGTTATTATGACTAGTTACTAGTTTCCATGGCTTTCAACTCCTACAGATTTTATTATTCACTAGTTACATGGAACTTACTCCATACTGCCTTGATATGTAATTTTTTTCACTATCTCAAGCTGATGTCTTCAACTAGACTTTAAACTTGTTTTTCGATGAAAGAATTACTAAGCTACATCTTTTTATTTTCTAATATAGGATCTAGAACATTTTTATCAACACTGTTAAATAAATCAATGAATTTTCAACCTTTGAAAATGGAATTCGAGTAAATAAAACAAAAAATGACCTTGAACACATACACTGAAAACACAACTAGTTTGAATTAATGATAATAACAGTATTTATTGAGCAGTTACTCTGAATTGAGTTTTTTTGCAAAGTACTTTATATACTTTTTTTTTTAATTTGGCTAAATATTTTCTTACTGGAAATAAACTGTATTCAAAATAGATTAGAATATAGTTATTTGGATTAATGAAAGGCCTTAAATTGGGCAGAGCCTGTGGCTCAGAGGAGTAGGGCACCGGCCCCATATGCCAGAGGTGGTGGGTTCAAACCCAGCCCTGGCCAAAAACTGCAAAAAAAAAAAAAGACCTTAAATTCTCACATGCTTATACTTTCTGGAAAGGGACTTACTTTTTATTCATATGATAATTTCTTAAAGTAGCAACTATATGAAGCTCTATTGTAGAATGTATTAAAACAAGGAAGGCAAGCATACAGAAAAAATTGAGAGCCAAGTCAATACGATAATGGTATGACTTGGATTATGCCGTCAGAATTGCAAACTTGCTTCTTAAATTCTATTTGCTTATTGTGCTCTCCCTAAGCCCCAAGTGAAAATAGAATTTCTGTTTAATTTGTCTCTATCTCAAAGCCAACATATCTCTAAATCTTTCCAGAGGCATTGATTTGCAAGTTGGGTATCCTTATCTTCCTTGTTTCTTGGCTTCCTTGTCTCCTGATCAAATTCTTGAAAGTTATTTTAATGTAACTGCATGTCATGCTGTTTGCTTCCTTTAAATCTACTTTGGTTTCCTAATAGTCAGCACTTCTGTATTCTTAGGCCATGTATTTTCCTAAAAGAGCACAATAGCCAACATTTTCTACCCCTGTTGTGGGTTCTTCTGGACTATAAATTCATTGTAATAGAGTAAGTGAACTCCTGCATCTTGTGTCCATATATACTCCACTAAAATATAGATGTGCTGATTAACATATATTACAAATGTTTTATGTTGCAAATACTCACCCAGAGGAAAGACTGTGTTTAATTTTATTGCTCAGCATTATGCAAGATGAAAGGGGCATGTGTGTATAATTAAAAAGCTGAAAATGTCACTGACTCTGTGGTCAGAGACTAGCTTAAAAAATTTCTGGCGATTGTGTATTTTGTGACCTTGTCTACCTGCCAAAATGGAGGGGATTCAAAAAGAAACTGCTGATCTGGGAACAGAAAAATTGTGGGCAGTGATTTCTTTCTGGCGCTGAAAGATCTAAGCAATGTTACTTTAGGGCTGTAAAATGGCCCCTCTTACAATTTTGTCTATTTTTCTGTCAATATCCTAGCCTGAAAAGATTGTCTGTTAGGAGTAAAATCCTGAGATCTGGTCCTTCTGATAGTGAGATAAAGGGGAAAATGTAAAGAATTAGCACTTTCCAGCACCATATACAGCAGACATTATTTTACGTGATTTTAATATGGTTTAGAAGTAATTATAGTAGTTCCTATGTGTGAATAATTGCATCCCTTCTTTCCAGGTGAGAAAACTGAGCCTTTGAGAAGGAAAGTTGTTTGGACAAAATTACACAGCTGGCATGTGGCAAAACTCAACATTCATGGCAGGTCTATTAAAATGCACAGCCCACATTGTTTCCAGAATACCATGAAATGTTTGATTTCTCTCTCAAAGCGCATTTGTAGCTCAACCTATTGTTTATAAAATATATTCATAAAGTTGCCTCAGTTGATTCCTACAAGAAATCTCAGATACATATTTTTAATGTATGTTGCTTTACAAATGAACAAAATAAGTTTAATTGAAACCCAGTCACAGCACAAATCTATGGGGAAAGGGGCAAGGGAGCGAAGGGAAGGGGGAAGGATGAGTAGAGGGAAGGTAATTGGTGGGTCCACACCTAAGGAGCATCTTAGAAGAGTACAGGTGAAACTTACTAAATGTAGAATATAAATTTCTGAACATAATAACTAAAAAAATGCCATGAAGGCTATGTTAACCAGTTTGATGAAAATATTTCAAATTGTATATAAAACCAGCACATTGTACCCCATGATTGCATTATTATACACAGCTATGATTTAAAAACAAGAAAAAGTTTGTTAACTTTCTACAGGTAGTAAATGGTAGAGAAAAATGCAATTTCTAAGTTATTGTAATAAGTTCTCTGGTGAATTCCACCTAAGTTATTTATAATGACAGACACAATTAAAGTAGTAGGTTTTCTGGAATACTTTAGCTCATGTTACAAAAGTCCAATAGAGTATTTCCAAACAGATGTTAATGGGAGCTAATAAGTGAGAAAGAGTCCCTGGAATTATTCTAATAGGGCACACCCTACCTCCCCAACTCACTTGTGTGTTGGCCAGCCCCATATGCCAAGTTTATGATAAATCACCTTTGACAAGAGTGACAAATACATATTCTGATTCTGGAGGGGATAAATGATAGAGTTGAAAGAATCAGAAACTCCAAATCTACTCAGGATACTAAGAACAATTGATTTTTACCTCTTTTTGTTTACAGTTTTCCACCTCTAGATCTGACTATAATGATAGAAACTTTTCCTGTATCACCTGGATGTCATGACCCAGATGGCAGATTCAGGAAAAGAGCTAAGGTTCTCTTCCCTAAATGGAAGACTTTGTTTTACCTAGGAGATGATGATTTAATATGGCAAAGGCAGTATCTCTGTAAAAGAATGTTTAAAAACTCATAACTAAGGCATGCTTCTCTAAAATAGAAGAGAGAGTCGTAGTAATTAGAGAACTTCAATCTTTTATTAATCTACTAAAAAATATATTTGTCAGAGCATCTCAACTAACAACATTGGCAAATTCAATTCTCACAATGAAAGAATCAGGAAATGAGTAATCTGAAATTCACATCAATTAGAAAAGCAGGAATAATGAAAGACAATTGTTAGGGTACCTTGCAGATCTCAGTAGTAGAATAAAAAATAATTCCCACCCCATACACAAACACATAGGAATTACTGAGCCATGATTCACATATGCTTTATTACGGACAGAGAATTTAAAAATCATATAAAATCTTATGACTGTTATCATCATTGTATTTCTTGAACATGTAATTTATACAGGAGACTTAAAAAAATATTAGTTCGAACAAAAATAGTAACAAATTGCAGGGAATGAATTATTTACCTCATTTTATAAAGAAATCCAAGACTTACAGAGGTAATGGAGCATGTCCAAGTTTATATGTGTCAGAGCTAAAAATTGAACTCAGGTCCAGATTAAAAGTCCCACTACTTGTACTACAATAACAAATTCATCTTTCATTTAAGAAAGTCATTAGGAGGGATATTAAAAGTAATAAAATTTACACTATATAATAAGAAATCATTCAGGGAAATATGAAAAAAAAGGGAAAGAAACAAATACTCAAACCCTGTGGCAGTTCTACAAATTATGAGATGGATTTTATCCATGGAAGGGGGTGGAGATAAAGGAGATAAAGAAAGTAGAAGCCTGGAATAAGACTAGACCCAGAATGAACCAAAGTTTGTGAAATACAGTATAATAAACATTGTTCACAGACATATTATTATTTAAGGAGAAAAGGATAGGTTTATTGTTTGAAAAAAAGATGCAGCATAAATAGAATAAGGTATGAAAGCAAAATGATCAATCTTCAATGTTGTTTTAATATTCTCTAGCAAGAATACAATGAAAGTTCAAAAAGGCTAGAAAAATACGATAAATAGGAAATTGAAATTCAATTTCAGTGAAGGTAATTTGAATATTACCTAAGACAGTTTCAACTTGTTTTAGTATCCAGGCTCAGACAAAGGTTTGTCAGCCTGGTAAATGAATTTATAAGTGAGAATGTGAAAATACTATTTCTGCTTAGAATTGATGGAAAAAGTGCAGTCCAATATGACAACATATTTCTAAGCTTATACAAATAGAAAACAGTAAAACATGGTACATTTATTTTGAAAGACAAAGTGGGGGCAAAAATAGTTTTCCACAAATACCTGAAGAAAGTTTTCCTGGAGGAGACAAAGCATTTTAAATAAGTCCCTCAGATAGGAAAATAAAAGCAAACGGATGGAGTTTTTAAAAACAAATACATCATTAAATGCTTTAGCCATAAGTAAATTTGAAAGAGGTTATGCATTACAATGATTATTCCTTGTGGAACGAGTCTATATGTGGTATGTGCTTGGTGTGGACTTAACCTTCTTTAGTTGTGTTTCCAATTTTTCCCTCTAAGAGCAAACATTAAGGATTGTTGCTCTTCTAAATAGAATAAGCAGGAGTGACATGATTGACAAGTAACATTTAATTGGAGGTCTGGAGTAACATAACAACAATGAAGTAGATAACTGGAAATTTGGAGAGATCTCCAGGCAAAACAAATAGTATCTGTGAAGGCCCTGCTAATGCAGGAGATTTGGCTTGTTTAAGGAATATCAAAAAGGCCAATGTGGGTGGAGTGGAGTGACTGAGGATAAAGGTGGGCAACAAGGTGATAGAAGGTTTTCCCACAATGGCAAGGGTATTAGCTTTGACTTTGAGATTAGAAGTCATTAAAAGTATTAGAAGAAAAGAGTGGCTTGAACTGAGAGATTTCCATGAGCTCACTCACACTGCTGGGTTACAAGTAGACAGAAAGTAAAAACAAGAATCCATTTAGTAGAATACAACAATTGTCTGGTTGAGATTATAGTTGTTTGGAATAGGAAGATACAAAGTGAAAGTATTAAAAAATGTAGGATTCTAGATTATTTCACTAAAAGATTTACAAAAAAATTGTATAAGGCAGTAAGGTAAAGAGAAGAATCAAGGATGACTGCAAAGATTTGGGGATTAAACAATGAGGAAGTTTAAATTGCCTTTGCATGAACAACAATAAAACAAATAAATAGGAGAAATGGACTTAACAGAGAGTTAAGAACATAGAAGCATAATATTAATATAATATTAAGTTTGATAGACCCATTAAAAGTCACGTACTGAGTTGGCAATGATAGTTTTATTCAATACTTCAAGAGAAATCCAGAGGGATGAAATTTGGTGATATTAGAAATAGACGTCATTTAAATCAATATGAATAGTTTAAAAACACACTAGGAATAAGGTTTTATAGAAAAGAGGGCCAAAGGCTGATCTCTGGACAGTACTGTATTTTTCATGTTGCTTCAATTGCCTGGGCAGGTCCTCCTCATAAAAAAATCTCACAGGCCAACTTCTTCAAGTGTTTTCCCTGCACTTTCTTGTAGTATTTTTGTAATTTCCACTGACCAAGTTTTAAGGGGAGAGAGAGATGAAAATAAAGTTGGGTTTTGATTACATCCCAAGAGTCTTTCTTATTTTTTTTTTTTTTAATAAATGGCAATCTTAACTTTAATAGATTACAGATTTACAAAGTCCAATAACCTAAAAGCTAACAGACCCCACATTACTACTTCCCTTTCAAGGTGAGAAATCAAACCTTCAGAGGGAAATTGGCTGGGTGAGGATGATACTGACTACGTGGCTCTAGAGCCAAGTCTCAGCATCAAGTAGCTCTCATTTTCCCAAATGATATACTGCTTACCCATCCCAGTAGTGCTACAGCCTTTAAAAGGGCTAATAATTCCATAAAGATCAATCATGCCCTGTCCTCTCCATCCATCCTTCTACCCT
>CAUYRH010062450.1:0-12248 GCA_963574655.1 Perodicticus potto
GAGATCAAACTTTCACTCTTCCCAGATGATATGATGGTATATCTGGGAAACACCAGGGATTCTACTACAAAACTCTTAGAAGTGATCAAGGAATATAGAAGCGTCTCAGGTTACAAAATCAACACTCATAAATCTGTAGCCAATAACAGTCAAGGTGATAGAACAGTCAAGTCCGTTCCCTGTAGTGCCAAAGAAGATGAAGTATTCGGGAGTTTACCTAACAAAGGACATGAAAGATCTCTATAAGGAGAACTATGAAACTCTAAGAAATGAAATAGCTGAAGATGTTAACAAATGGAGAAACATACCATGCTCCTTGCTGGGAAGAATCAACATTGTTAAAATGTCCATACTACCCAAAGCCATACACAATCTTAATGCAATCCCTATTAAAGCTCCACTGTCATATTTGAAAGATCTTGAAAAAAATAATACTTCGTTTCATATGGAATCAGAAAAAACCTCAAATAGCCAAGACAGTAATCAGGAGGAATTACGCTACCAACCTCAAACTATACTGTAAATCGATAGTGATCAAAACAGCATGGTACTGCCACAAAAAAAGACAGATGGATGTATGTAACAGAATAGAGAACCAAGAGATGAACCCAGCTACCTACTGTTATTTGATCTTTGACAAGCCAATTAAAAACATTCAGTGGGGCTAAGATTCCCTATTTAACAAATGGTGCTGGGTGAACCTGCTGGTGATCTGTAGAAGACTGAAACTGGACCCACATCTCTCACCATTAACTAAGATAGACTCTCACTGGATTAAAGAGTTAAACTTAAGACATGAAACTCTAAAAATACTAGAAGAAAGTGCAGGGAAAACTCTTGAAGAAATTGGCCTGGGCGAATATTTTATGAGAAGGACCCCTAGGTAATTGAAGCAACATAAAAAATATACTACTGGGACTTGATCAAACTTAAAACCTTCTGCACAGCCAAGAACACAGTAAGTAAAGCAAGCAGACAGCCTTCAGAATGGGAGAAGGTATTTGCTGGTTATGTCTCCGACAAAGGTTTAATAACCAGAATCCACAGAGAACTCAAACATATTAGCAAGAAAAGAACAAGTGATCCCATCTCAGGGTGGACAACAGACTTGAAGAGAAACTTCTCTGAAGAAGACAGACGCATGGCTTACAGACACATGAAAAAATGCTCATCATCCTTAATCATCAGAGAAATGCAAATCAAAACTACTTTGAGAGATCATCTAACTCCAGTAAGATTAGCCCACATCACAAATCCCAAAACCAGAGATGTTGGCGTGGATGTGGAGAAAAGGGAACACTTCTACATTGCTGGTGGGAATGCAAACTAATACGTTCCTTTTGGAAAGATGTGTTTGGAGAACACTTAGAGATCTAAAAATAGACCTGCCATTTGATCCTACAATTCCTCTACTAGGTATATATCCAGAAGACCAAAAATCACCTTGTAACAAAGATATATGTACCAGAATGTTTACTGCAGCCCAATTCATAATTGTTAAGTCATAGAAGAAGCCCAAGTGCCCATCAACCCATGAATGGATCAATAAATTGTGGTATATGTACACCATGGAATATTATGCAGCCTTAAGGGAAGATGGAGACTTTATCTCTTAAATATTTACAGGGATGGAGGTGGAACATATTCTTCTTAGCAAAGTATCTTAAGAATGGAAGAAAAAGTATCTAATGTACTCAGTCCTAGTATGAAACCAATTCATAGCTTTCTTATGAAAGCTATAATCCAATTATATCCCAAGAAGAAGGGGAAAATGGCGGTAGGATGGGTGGAGGGAGAGTAATTGGTGGGGCCACACCTTTGGTGCATCTTACAAGGGTACGTGTGAAATTTATAAGGTGTAGAATATAAATGTCTTAACACAATAACTAAGAAAATGACATGAAGGCTATGTTAACCAGTTTAATGAAAACATTTCAAATTGTATATAAAACCAGTAAATTGTACCCCATGATTGCATTAATGTACTATGATTTAACGAAAAAAAATAAGTAAATAAAAAAAGACAGTTAAAATGCCAAGGATACAGGACAATGAAAGAAAGAGAGTTTCTATTTAGCACTCATACTTCATCAATTTATAAAACATTAAATATCAATGTAATTACAACAACAAAACAAATTGCCAGGTTTAGAAACAAGCATCACAGATTTTTCATAAGCTTAGAACTTCACTGATAGGTGTGAAGTGAATGGGCATGTTGGAGAGCAGTCCTCCAGCCCCAGATGTTCAGCACATAATAAGTAACAGTAGATCTCACAGAAGGAATAAAGAAATTTGGAGCAATGAGCTATATTGGTTAATTCAGGAAATCTTTTATAAAATACCAGGGTGCCAAAAAATGTATACACCTTTTAAGGGCTCTTATTCAAAGCAAAATTGATCATTCCCCCAAAACGTACAAATTGCAGATACAATGGATGTACATAGCATGTCTAGGTACACTTGACCGGTAATGGCACCTTCAATTCAACTTCAAATTGAAGGTTGAATGGAGAATTCATCCTCTGTATTCTCAATATTTTTAGTGAAGTTAGTTATATTTACTTATAGTTACTTATATTTTTAGAGAGAGTCTTGTTCTGTCACCTTGGCTGGAGTAGAGTGGCGCAAGCATATCTCAGTGTAACCTCAAACTCCTGGGCTCAAGCGATACTCCTGCCTCAGCCTCCAGAGTAGCTAGCACCACAAGCACGTGCTACTACACCTGGCTAATGTTTTTTATGTAGACAGGGTCTTACTATGTTGTCTAAACTGGTCTTAAACTCCTGGCATCAAGTGAGCTTCCTGTCTCAGTCTCCCCAAATGCTAGAATTACAGGCATGAGCCCTCACACCAGGCGCAGAATTATTTTTAAAATAAAAGTTATTCATGCTTAATCATAATTTCAAAATGAATTATGTGGAAATTAGCAGAACATAAAGCTCCCCTAGATAAATTTTCAGTTTACACATCTTTTAATTACTTTACTCTCTTAATATAACTACATTCCTTTGTTAAAAATTATGAACTTGAAATGATTTTGGACTCTTGATAAGAAAAGAATTTGAAAAATTTTAAATCTTTCTATATATGTCTTTTGTGATCTTACCATCTAACTCTTAGATCCTGATATAAAAACATTCAGCTATCCCTACCTAGCTAATTTAAATTAGTCAAAATCTTATATAAGATTCTATTTCAAGTATTTGCTATACTTGCAACCAACTTTTAAAAGGTTAGTTCATTAATTAATGATGAAAGAATAAAGTGAAGAGTTATGTTTTTACTTTCCCTAAAAGATGGTAAGCATCTGAGGAAAGTGACTGTTTTACTTTTTTATGTGCCACGTACATAGTGGCAACTTGATCAATAATAAGTGAATTAAATTAACTAAAATACAATTCTACTGAGGCAGAAGGAAAAGCTAAGTATCTTTTAAGGCACTTTGTAGCCTATATTTTATTGTCATTATAATTAATCAATAATTCCTTGTCCCTATTTTTACCCCTTTCCTTTTCTTTAAAAAGAATCAAATTCATTTTAATTAAAACGAAGTAGAAAAATGAGGAATTATGTTTAGTCATTAACTATAATGTTACAAGCTGACTTTTACATATAATTTTAGTATACTGTGGCAACAAGGCTCTACGTTTTTTTAAATGATGAAAAAAACACAAAAGGCAATGTTGTAACAGAAGTATCAACACCCCCACATCATACATAAACAGTAATTTTAGATTAGTAGTTCAGCAGATTAAAAAATTGTATACATGTTTAATGAGCAAATTAATGTCAATTCAGAGATAGATAAGGTTATAAGCTTACACAGTACCTTTCTCCCACAGATCTCAAAGCATTTTCCCAGATTTTCATACCATCTTCCATGAAGTAGGCAGATGGCGAGATTCTCCTAGTTTTAGTTTAGAAGGCTAGATTTTGACACAAAAAGGTTAAGCAGTTTTCTAAAAGTGTCCTAATGAGTCAGGAACAAAACAGAAACAGAACGCTAGACTCTTGATTCTTAGTTTCACACAAAAGCTACAGACCTCACTTAAAAGCACTTGCCTTTTCTGACCTTAGGATTTTACAAAATAATAACAATAAATAATAGCAGAAGCAGCAAATATGACACTAAATGGACTGACTGTACTAAGAGTTTTACATTCTCATTTAAGCCTCACAGTACCTCTGAGGTTGGTACTATCATTACTCTCATATTACACATAAAGTTTAAGTACACTGTACATAAATAATAAAGCTAGGATTTGAATCCAACTAGTCTGACTCTATTAGCCCACAATCAAAATCATTATCCTATGCAGCATCTGAGCTATCCACAGAAGTCAGAAGATTTGGAGTCTCATCCTAGTTTTGTGAATCAAGACCTCATGTTCCAGATTATACATGTTGTAATTATTACAACAATTATTGTACAACAAATATTATTACAACAGTCTCCTTTCAATCTTTAAGAATGTCTCTTTAGATTATAAATTATAAAGTCATCTTAATATTGGATATATCTTTTCTTATAACTTTAATTTACTGACTTGTGAAATAAGGACATTTGATTAGGAGATTTTAAGGTCTTTTACCTTTCAAATAATATGACTAAGCAAATACAGTATAAGGACAGAGGTATGTAGGAAGGTCTTTGCTTACATACATTGTAAGTATTCCGTTATCCCCACCATTATGAATTCTCATAGAGAAATAAAGTTTACCAAATACAAAAATGTTTACTATTGAATGGAGCCCTTATAAAACTAAATCCCATCTTGAACACTATCCATCCCGGAACCTTTTTGAGTTTTTGAGACAGTCTTACTTTGTCTCCCTGGGTAAAGCACCATGGCGTCACAGCTCATAGCAACCTCAAACTCTTGGGCTTTAGCGATTCTCTTGCCTCAGCCTCCCAAGTAGCTGGGACTATAGGTGCCTGCTACAAAGCCCAGCTATTTTTAGAGACCAGGCCTCACACTGGCTCAGGCTGGTCTTGAACCTTTGAGCTCAGCCAATCCACCTGCCTCGGCCTCCCAGAGTGCTAGGATTATAGGCATTAGCCACTGCACCCGGGCCCCCTGAACCTTTTTGATCATTGTTGAATACTATGTAAGTGCAAACTGACTGCTGAGTCAAATCTTGCAAACAGAATTTCACAAAACTGGTAAGAGAGATATTGAAAAAGTTCTCAGATCCCATGTATAAGTGCTAATAAGTGAGAAACAGAAGAGTCATACCATTTAATAATTGCATAAAACAGATATTGATGACAAGCTAAAATACTGTAACATGAATAATGAAAGAGTAAGAGTGAGTCTTGGGCCAGACAAGATGGCGCAGACTCATTCATTCCTACTGCTATCCACTAAAGGCAACTGTAAAATATTGAAATAATGCAAAAGGCAGTCATATTATTCCATAGGGAAAAAATGGCTGACTTGCAAGGGGTCCTCAAACAGAAAAAACAGCATAGTGACAGAACATCTGACAACGCTCAGTTCAATAAAAGGCAACTTGACCCCAATCCTAACAACAGAAAGTAGCCCAGGTAGGGTCATTCTTCTTGACAGGAGGCAAGTCCAGCACCACTAAACAATTCTTTCCCTCTAGACCAAAAGCTCTCCTCTCCCACTGAGAGACATTAGGTGGGGGAAACCTGAAAGGGGGATGCAGCATGCCATAGGCTCAGCCTAAGAACTGTTCCCCATTTTGGGGAGATCCTGCCAAAGTGGCCTAGCTAAAGAAGCCTCTTTTCCCTCATGGGCCAGAAATTCCCTTCTCCCTCCCAGAGGCACCAGACAGCCTGTCCTGGGGAAGCTCATTCCCTGTTTTGGCAGCAACAGTGGGAACCAATAGGAACCCCAGAAAAATCAAGCAGACCAAAATAGTACTGCAAAGGCTCTAAATGTTAAATTGTCATTGGAACCACAGTTCACAACAGTAGGCTTAGAGATGCATGCTAAACCTAAATAGAGAGAACCTCAACTAAAATAAAAAATTTAAATAAAACCCAGACTTCCCTAATATAACACTCAAAATGTTCAGGATTCAATTAAAAGAAAAAATCATCAAACGTACCAAGAATCAGGAAAAAAATTACAACTTCACAAGACAAATGTTGAAATTATCTGAAAAATTTTAAGCAGACATCGTAAAATGCTTCACAATCATTTAGAAATCCTCTTGAAACAAATTAAAAAATAGAAGCTATAAAAAAGAACCATATGGCAATTAAAGAACTGAAAAAACTAATTACAGAAATAAAACATTCATGGGAATGGATTAATAGTAGAGCGCAGATTACAGAGGAAATAATCAATCATTTTGAGGATAGATCAACAGAATTTACAGAATATGAAAAGAGAAAAAAAGAGACCAAAAAAATTAATTGGGGAAAAAAAATCTTCAGAAACCTGTTGGGCAATATCAAAAGATCCAATTCCTATCACTGAAGTTCCAGAGGAGAAGAGGAAGAGTAAGGAAAAGAGTATTCAAAGATAATAATTGTGAAAATCTCCCCAATTTGGCAAAAGACATAAATCTCCAAATTCAAGAAGCCAAGTGAATCCCAAATAGAATAAACCTAAAGTTATCTATACCAAAACACATTATAATTAAACTTCTGAAAACAAAAGACAAAAAAATCTTGAAGTTAGTCAAAGAGAAATGACAAAAATATCAATTCAAACAACAGCAGATTTCTCATTTGAAACCATGGAGGTCAGGAGGAAGGAGGGCAACATTTTTCAAGTCCTGAAAGAAAATAAGTGAGAACTGCAAAATCTCTAACTGGCTAAATTATCCTTGAAAAATGAAGGGGAAATAAATACAGTTTCAGATGAAGTAAAACTTTAAAAATTTGTCATTAGTAGACCTACCCTTAAAGAATCACTAAAAGGAGTTCTTCAGAGAGAAAAGATACGATAAAGATGGAATTTTTAGAGTATCAACAAAAAAGCAAAAATAAAAAGCATAAATATGGGAACATATAATAACTATCCTCCTCATGGGTTTTATAAGTCCAATTTACTGACTGAAGCAAAAATTAGAACACCATCCAATACTAAAAACAATGATGTTTAAAAGTAGGGAAGGCAGAGGAAACTAAATGGAAGGTTTACACACTTCACTCACAGTGATAAAATGCTGATAGCAGTAAACTGTGATGCTGTAATCCTCTTGAAAGATGTATATTGTATGAACTATGAATATTATAATACCTAGAACAACTACTTAGATAACTATTAAAAAATGCATTCAAAAACACTATAAACAAATCAAGAAACAAACCTGTGGGTAAAATGAAGCAGCTCTTCATCCTGTTGCTCTACTAGTGTTCCCTGTGGGAGTGATCAGTTGAAATGAAGACAGAGCTAGAGGTATACACCACCTCAGCAAGAGAGTATAGAATCTTCACAATGACAAAACTTTCGTATTGAAACAACTTCATAATGAAAAAATTTTCCAGACTAAGGAACCCAGCTGTAGCCTCTGCATGTACCTCTTTGCATGTATGTACATATGTATATATGTATGTATGTGAAAAGGTTTAAAAATTACAAAGACAAAATTATAGTATTTTCATTATTTCGTAACATAGCTTGGAGATCTTTCAATATCTGTGTACAACAGAACTTCATTCTTTAGTAGTGACTCAGCACTCTGTATATTTTATCCCAAGTACAGACACAAATTACATCAAAAATATTCATTTATAGCATATAAGTTCTAATGATATAGCGCTCCAGAAGGTGGCATGATTATTGAAACTTAAATATTCAGTTGCATTCATAAATCAATCCTATTTTTTCATTTTATTTTATAAATCATTTTTTTCTAAAATTCCACCTCATATTTTATATTCTGAACTCTTATTTAAAAACTGTAGATTAGAACAATGTATCAAAAGGATATAACAAAAGAGCTTATTTTTCCAATAAATAAAAAAATTAATGAAAATTTAAATATGTATAAGTAAATATAAATAAACTAGGGATACGATAAATAAAAATGAAGGAACTTTATAAAAACTAATAGTGTTCTAATAATTTTTCCAGAAAGCATTATAATATAATATTTCCTAAAAGAAAGTAAAATATAAAGTAAAGGATGTCAATTTCCAATCACACAATTTTGTTTGGAAAAAGTCCTCCAAGTAAAACTTGTTTATTTTAATAACTTATTTTAATAACAAGTACACAGTTATATTTATAACTTAAATTTTGTTTAAAAGATTAAGAGTTTCTATTCATAAACTTTCATTTTTTTCAAGGTAAATTCCCAAATCCTCTCCAACAACACATGCATACATTAATTATTTACTTTGAAATTCTGATACTTGCTTTAAATAATTTATTTTAAGTGGTCTTTGTCCAATATCATTTACTCTTAGATAAAAGGTTCCTTTGTATTCTCATATTTGAAATAAATATAATGCTAGGAAAACTGGCTAAAAATAAGAAAATGAACTTATTAGTGATGTTTATATGCCCATTCTTTATTGGTTATGAAATACAATGAACATAAACTTCTAAAGAGATAGGATTCACAAAAAAAAATACTTTTTAGCTGAACAAAATGATACATCTGGAATTCTACGAGGAGAAAAGAAAAGCATTGTTCAAACTAATACAGTCTCAATCAAAGGACTAATAGCAATATTTTAGGCATAACTATCAGTTCAAAAATTAGAGTAATAGGCTAGAGAGGATTAATAAAGTAGCTACTCTGTAATATCCACTGGCAACTGACTTTGTTTGCTATGGACAACAGGAATTCATAACACACTGTGTTTGAAAAGTAATGCCCTAAAGTTCTAAGTCACAGGACAAAAAGTAATTACAAAAGTTTACAGTAATTATAAAATAATCAAATATAAAAATATTCACTAGGTCAAATATTTTGTTTTATTATAGACTAAAAGACAGCAAGGCATGAAACTGTTAAGAAATATTTATAAAATAAAAATTTTTAATTAAAAAATGCCACTTACCTAATTTTAATAAAATAGGAAAAGACATTTATTACATTCATTACTATTATTTATTACCTTATTTTAGGGTGAGAACACCTCCATTCAGCTCAAGGACCAGTTCTATTACAAGAGGATTTTTTTTTTAACCAGGGGGCTTAAGATGCCATCAAAAAGACAGAGGTAAATAAAACTTAAACACTAGAATTTCAGTGCCTTGTGTTCACATATTAGAATCATCATATAATCACAAAGCATATTTTTATTCTGAGATTGTGAAAAGTACCACTGGGAAATGAATGAGTTCCATCAGGTAGAATTTTCAACAATACCTTGGATAGAGTAACATCTAAACACTTCGAATTAAAAAATGTTCACCGTAAGTTACTTAATATGCCACCACTAACTACTTGGGAACATTAATCATGCCTTCCCCAAAGAAAGCTTAGGGAATGGAATCACTAAGAACCAATGACAGCTATCATTACTGTACATAAATCTCAATGATTTGTTGCATATTTTTTTGTCAATAGTATAAAATCTATACTAGTATTTACAGTACATCTATAGTACATAAAGCAATGTACTTAAACACATACCAGTCATGGACTTGGCCTCTCTTTTTTAAAAAGTTTAGATCTGGGAATAAAACCCACAAATGCTGACATCAACTCATATGTCCTAACCACCAGATACCACTTTACTCCAGAACAACAAACCACACACATAGCATTCAAAATACTCTTTATTTGGACCAAGATTATGGTTATATACTGTGCTAACTTAAAATCAAACTGGCTTAAGCTTCAAGTTACTCTGAAATTTTGATGGCAATATCTAAAACCATGGATAAAATACAGGATTCCTACTTTGTAAAGATGAATGAAGTAATCATCATCAAATCTATAAATTAGGAGGAAAAGACACTTTAAGAAATTCTCAAAAAGAATTCCACAAGAGAATAACAGGAAAAATATCTGTGGTTTACTGACTCAAGCTCAGTCATTAAGAACCTGTGTACTCATACGGATAAAGTTTCATAATCATAGATTTAGAGTCATTACTCATCTTAATTCTTCTCTTTGCTTCCTCATAAAAACAAACTGGCCTTGAGCGTGAGAAATTGACTAAAAAGTGCCTCAAGCAGATAAAAATATGATAATCATCCTGGAAATGTAGACATATCACTCTGTTCATTTTAATCAAGCAACTAGTGGGAAACTGTAGAATGCAATGAGGTATAGTTGTATTTACAGCACAGGTGTAGGAAATTACTAATTACTGAACACATCTGATTAAGACTAAAATCTTACATATATCTATATACAAATATTTACTGAATACGTAGATCTAAAGCAAGAATAAAATAGCAAGATTATTAACGTTTAGATAACAAATGGAAAATTAAATGTGATTAATTTAAACAAATTAATCAAAACACCAAATTATTATTTTGGAAAGAGGATACATCATTTGCAAAATACTATAAGGATGAATACCCAAGAGAAATGAAAATACATGTTCCACGTAAAAACTTGATGAATGTTCAGAGCAGCCTAATTCATAATAGCACAAAAAAGGAAAAAACTCAAATATCCACCAATTGATGAATGCCTGTGACTCAGTGAGTAGGGCGCCGGCCCCATAAACCAAGGGTGGTGGGTTCAAACCCGGCCCTGGCCAAACTGCAACAAAAAAATAGCCGGGCGTTGTGGGAGGCTGAGACAAGAGAATGGCCTAAACCCAGGAGCTGGAGGCTGCTGTGAGCCATGAAGCCATGGCACTCTACCAAGGGTGACAAAGTGAGACTCTGTCTCTTTAAAAAAAACAAAAAAGAAAGAAAGAAAAATGCCATATATCCATACAAAAGAATATTGTTTGGTGATAATGAAGTACTGATAGGTGCTACATGGAAGATGAACCATGAAAACATGCTAAGTGAAAGAGACTATACACGAAAGGCCACATATTGTATAATTCCATTCATATGACATCTACAGCCAAATCTGCAGAGAGAGTACATTAGTAGTTGCCTATGTCTGGTGAATGGGACCTCTGGGGGAAAAAATAGGGAGTTAGTGCCAATAGGTACAGAGTTTCTTTTTAATGTAATGAAAAGGTTCTAAAATTGCAGTGTGGTTACTCAACTTTGTGAATATACTAAGAACAACTATTTATCCTGTACAAAAGGATAAATATTATGATTCCACTTATATGAGATGTGTCAAATTCATACAGATAGAAATTAGAATGGTGTTTACCAGGGGCTCTCAGCACTGATGGGAGAATGGGGAGTTAGTGTTTATACCAAGTAAAACTCTGTGGGTACACAGTGAATTAACATGAAATTAACTATTGGTCATAATGTTTAAAAGGAAACTCTTTGTGTTATTTGTTTTGCTTTGTTTTTTAAAACTTTACTAAAAAAACCATAAGGAACTAAAAACCAAGAAATTAACTATCTTTGTAGGTTTAAGGAGAAAAGAAATGATCCAGCTGCCATATAGGTAAAAAAAATAATACTCGGCTGTCTCGTAAAGTTATTAGAAATCCTGCTAGGTTTTAGTGACCAAAAATTAGAATCTCTGCTTTTGGAAACTAAGATTAACGGCAGATTCTAAAGCTGAGAAACAGGTATCAAGCTTATGGTATCATAACCCTAAGAGGATCACCAGATTACATTCCTATGAAGAGAGAAATTCCAAAACAAGTTAGGGGTAGTTCAGCACTCAAGGGTATTAGTCACTGTCTAGAAAAACTATTATATAGTTGATGTCACAATTAGCTACCACGACCACCCTAGGTCAGATCGTCTGCACATAATATCTCAACAAAGACAGTATCTTTAGTTATCAGAGTTTGGTAACCAATGATTCTCCAATTCAAATTTCTGTAAAATGAGCATAAAAAAATTATTTGCAGACAGAAAAGGTGGGATGACAGCTAAATAACCCTTTTGGGGAAATAAACTAGGATATGAATAAACGGGCTAGAAAATTTTATTCATTAGGGTACTATCTCTCATCTATAAATTTACTTCTTGATTTCCTGACTCAGTGAATTCAAGTTAAATTACTTCATCTTAGATAAGAAAAGCAAACCAAACCTTTATATATACCAACGATAGCCAGGCCGAAAAAACAGTCAAGGACTCTATTCCTTTCACGGTAGCACCAAAGAAGATGAAATATTTGGGAATTAACCTAACAAAGGATGTGAAAGATCTCTATAAAGAGAACTATGAAACTTTAAGAAAAGAAATAGCTGAAAATGT
>CAUYRH010062451.1:0-41361 GCA_963574655.1 Perodicticus potto
CTGTAGTCCCAGCTACTTGGGAGGCAGAGGCAAGAGACTCGCTTGAGCCCAGGAACTGGAGGTTGCTGTGAGCTGGGATGCCATAGCACTCTACCCAGGGTGACAGCTTGAGGCTCTGTCTCAAAAAAAAAAAAAAAAAAATGAAGATTTTCTATGACCTTTATGAAGACCCACTGTCTTCACTCCATATGGCCATATGGCAATCACTCCATATCAGTGTATAGAGATTATGTTTTTTCTTTTTTCTTTCTTTTTTTTTTTTTTTTTGTGGTTTTTGGCCAGGGCTGGGTTTGAACCCACCACCTCCGACCTATGGGGCCAGGACCCTACTCCTTTGAGCCACAGGCACCGCCCGAGATTGTCTTTTTTCTTTTAGCAGCTGCATAGTACTGCTTTTGCAGGACTCAATAAAGATGTTGTGTCCTACCTCAAGTTGGATATGGGAAGGAGCAGAGGCTTCCAGGAGGATCTCAGTCACCTGTGAGTGACCTAAGGGAAGACCCCCACCCCCGCCTTATCTCTCATTCTAGTGTGAGGTTCTTTTTTTTTGCAGTTTCTTTGTGGCCAGAGCTGGGCTTGAACCCACCACCTCCTGCATATGGGGCCAGCGCCCTACTCACTGAGCCACAGGTGTCGCCCCAGTGTGAGGTTCTTAAGATCAAATGAATTAGCTCTGGAGGTCGCATGTAGGAGGGAGCCTCCCCAGAAGGGAGGGGGAGAGGGACCTGAGAAGGGAAATGGGAACTTACAAAGTATGGCCTTTTCTCCCATCCCTCTGAGACCTGAGCTCTATGGATTTAAACTAGATTATGGTAGCCTCCCTGCTTAAAATGATTTATAGACACCCTAATGCTCTTTTTTTTTTTTTTTTTTTTTTGAGACAGAACCTCAAGGTGTCACCCTGGATAGAGTGTGGTGGCATCACAGCTCACAGGAACCTCTAATTCCTGGGTTCAAGCAAGTCTCCTGCCTCCGCCTCCCAAGTTGTTGGGAGTATAGGCGCCCACCACAACGCCCACCTATTTTTTGGTTGCAGCTGTCATTGTTGTTTGGCGGGCCCAGGCTGGATTCAAACCCGCCAGCTCAGGTGTATGTGGCTGGCACCTTACCCATTGAGCCACAGGCGCCGAGCCCATCCTAATGCTCTTAATTTACCATTTGTAATCTGACCTCATCCTTCACTAGCCTCATCCCTTCCTTGCAGGATACTAACAAACTGCTAGAGTCTCCTGCACAGATCATGCTCTGTCACATTTTAAACAGCAAACCCTGGCCTGGCACAGTTCTTATACCTGTAATCCTAGCACTTTGGGAGGCCAAGATGGGAGGATAGCTTGAGCCCAGGAGTTTAAGACCAACCTGAGCAACATAGCAAGACTCTGTCTCTAGAAAAAAAAAAGAAAACTTAACTGGGTGTAGTGGCAGGCACCTGTAGTCCCAGCTATTCAGAAGGCTGAAGCAAGAGGACTGCATGAGCCCAGGAGTTTGAGGCTGCAATGAGCCATGATAATGTCACTGCACTTTAGGGCCCAACAGAGTGAGACCTTGTCTCAAAATAAATATGTAAATGAACAGCACACCCCTCAGCCATTTACCTGGTCATCAACCATTCATCCCTTAAAGTGAAACTAGGTGTCAGCTCTTCCAGGAAGCCTTTTTTGTCCACCCCAACCTGAGTTAACTAACTGGTTTTCGGGGGGTGAGGGTTTAGAGATAGAGTCTTTTTTATGATTTTTTTTTTTTTTTTTTTTTTGGCCGGGGCTGGGTTTGAACCCACCACCTCCGGCATGTGGGGCCAGCGCCCTACTTCTTTGAGCACCACCCTAGAGATAGAGTCTTATGGCTCGGCGCCTGTAGCTCAAGCAGCTAAGGTGCCAGCCACATACACCAGAGCTGGCGGGTTCGAATCCAGCCCAGGCCTACCAAACAGCAATGACAACTATAACCAAAAAAAAAAAAAGAGAGAGATAGAGTCTTACTCTATTACCCAGACAAGATTCCAGTGGCACCATCATAGCTCACTGGAACCTGCAATTCCTGAGCTCAAGTGATCCTCCTACCTTAGCCTCTTGAGTAGGTAGGACTATAAGCCTGAGCCACTGAGCGCGGCCACATGACCGTTTTATGTGCATATTTGCAGTCTACTACTTGGCATGGTGTATTATAATTGTTTACTTATCTGTCCCCCTCATGAGAATGCACGTTTCTCAAGCATATGGACCTTGTCTTAGCAATCATCCTATCTCCAGGCCCCATCTTAGTACCTAACTAGCGTGCTATATTCCAAAGCACAACAGACATACGTACAGAGTTATGGGACAGAAAGAAAGGAACTACTACAATGCCCTTTCTCTCTTCACCTCAAATCCTCTCTGCTCACATGTCATCTCTAGTTTTGCTGCAGTGCTGTCATCACTCAGGATGGAGAGAAATGAGACCCAACAATCCAGCTTCTGCAACTCATCGGTCCTGCTCTGCCATTCCCCATCCTCCCACCTACTCCATTAGATGAGTGAAATTCAAACTAGGGGCACCAGAGGGCGCTCTTAAGCCAAGAAGAAATCAAGAATCATTGTAAACCCAAATTCCACCCGCCATTTTTTTTTTTTTTTTTTTTTTTTTTTGAGACAGAGCCTCAAGCTGTCACCCTGATAGAGTGCTGTGGCATCACAGCTCACAGCAACCCCCAATTCCTGGACTCAAGCGAGTCTCCTGCCTCCGCCTCCCAAGTAGCTGGGACTACAGGCACAGCCACAACACCAGGCCATTTTTTGGTTGCAGCCATCATTGTTGTTTGGCAGGCTGGGCTGGATTCGAACCCACCAGCTCAGGTGTAAGTGGCTGGCACCTTAGCCCGTTGAGCCACAGGCACCGAGCCTCCACCAGCCATTTTTCCATTGCTCTAGAACCTGTAGTGGCTCCCCATTACCTATCCTAAGATCCAAGCCCTTCCCTTATAACCTAACCTCAACTCATCTTCCCAAGTTCTCCCGTGCATGCACCCTCTACTTCTACCCTGCTGAATTTCTGGTTAGCCACATTAACTCTTCTTTGAATACTATTTGCATAAGGGTAGTGCTAAGGAGAAGAGTGTAGCTAAAGTTCTCAAGGCATTCCAAGCAAACATATAATGGAAATGAAACTAGTAGGCTTGCTATGTAATTTCAAGATAAGTCATCTACCCCCACCAACTGCAGATGGCTACTCAGAAACTCTTCTGATACAGACATTCTGCAGTTGTCACTACCTGTGTCCCTTTCTCTGGCCCCACCCCTCTCTTTTTGCTTGCACCAATTCTCCTGCCTGGAATGATAATTCCTCACTCCTCCCCTATCTAAACTTGACCTTTCACTGAAGCATCTGCATTTCCCACAAGACTTTCTGGCTAGCACAGGCCGAGGTCTACATTGACACTCCCTTTTCTAGATTCCTGATATGATTCTTGTTTATACCACATGATTCAGTTCTTAATTCAGCTATAATTATTACAGGTAGAGTGCATAGGTTGGGGAGTTAAATAAATCTTGGTTCAAGATTTTGTTCTTTGGTGTGACAAAAATATTCCAGAACTAGATAGTGGTGATAATTGTACAACATTGTAAAGGTACTTAATACCACTGCATTTGCACTTTAAAATGGTTATAATTTAGGGTCAGGCACGGTGGATCACACCTATAATCCTAGCACTTTGAGAGGCTGAGGCAGGTGGAGCACCTGAGCTCAGGAGTTTGAGATCAACCCAAGCAAGAGCAAGACTCTATTTCTTTTCTTTTCTTTTTTTTTTTTTTTAACTTTATTATTATTATTTTGTTTTGCAGTTTTTGGCCAGGTCTGGGTTCGAACCCACCACCTCCGGCATATGGGGCGGGCGCCCTACTCCTTTGAGCCACAGACGCCACCCTTGAGCCACAGACGCCACCCAAGACTCTATTTCTTAAAAAAAAAAAAAAAAAAATAGCTGCTGAGTTGTGGCTGGTGTTTGTAGTCCCTGCTACTTGGGAGGCTGAAACAAGAGGATCACTGGAGTCCAAGAGTTTGAGGTTGCTACGGCACCATGGCACACTCTACAGAGGGCAACAAAGTGAGACTCTAGCTCCAAAAAAAAAAAAAAAAAGTATAATAATTTTATGCTATGTACATTTGACCACATTTATTTATTTATTTACTTATTTAGAGACAGAGTCTTCCTCTGTTGCCCTGGCTGCAACAGGCTATTCACACACATGATAAAAGCGCATGGCTGTCTTGAACATATGGGCTCAAATGACCCTCTTGCCTCAGCCTGCACAATTTTTTAAAATGTAGTTCAATCACTCACAGGCTATGTAACTTTAGGTCACGTTACTCTTTGTGCTTCAGTTTCCTCATTTTTTTGTTGTAAAGATCAAGACAAACATCGGTCAGGAAAGTGACCCGTAAGGGAAAGGTCAAAGTTGTAAAGCACTATACAAATATGAGATATGAATAGCTTTTTCCCTCATTCAGAGCACTGTCCCCTCTCAACAGTCACTGGTTGGGGCACTTGCCCAAGATCAGCTAATTAAGTGACAGGCTGTAATCAAAGCCACCAATTCCTTCACAGAGCTTACAGCCAGAGTGTTTGAGACAAAAGCTGAAGGAGTGGTTTTCAGTGGCACAGGGCTGGGAAGGGAAGGAGAATATAGCTACCTTCTGACTCACTGTTGGGCACTCCTGTGACCCCAAATCCTGTGTCCTTCCACTTTGCAAGTTCCCCTGAAGCCCCAGCCACTGGGGTGTGGACGCCCAGAAGACAGCAGCAGGCCCCTCTCTCTCTTTTCCTCTCCTGCCTCCCACCTGCCAACTGCAGTGGGAAGCCATGCCCTGCCTGGGTGAATGGAACATGACTCTGCGCCCCTAGGGCTCCTCTGGGGTTGCTCCAAGCTCGGGATGAAAGGGAAGAGGGCATGCTGAAGGGAACAGGAGGCCCAGGAGATCCGAAACATGGCACTCCCTGGTTTCCCACAGGCTCCCCTCCTGTAGGCCAGCTGGCCTTTCCTCCGGGACAACTCAAAAGTCAAGCTTAAACAGTTCTCTTGGGACATTCCTCTCTGGGTAGTGGTATTTGGGGGAGCGGATGTGAACCTCCCTGAGGAGGAGAGGTGTAAACTCCCAGAATCCTGCCCCCATACCCACATCATCCTTCATTCTCCAAGTTTAGGCCGGGGGCAGGGAAGTGGGAAGGAGACTAGGTGCTCAGAGGCCAGGATCGCACCGCGGGCAGGAGTGGGGCCCGCAGAGCTGGAAGGGGACTGAAGCGCCACCGCCCCTGCTGACGATGACATCCTGCCAGGAGGGTCTTACTCTTTCCTTCCTCGGGGTTTTCCCAGAAGGCAGCCCCGGAGACTTGTCAGGCAGCCTGGGATTTCTTCCCCGCCCCACCGCCTCGCAGAGGGGGCAACCCGGCAGCCCCACCGTTGATGCGGGCCTGGTGGGAAGGGCCTGGAGACCGGATTCGGGGCTTCCGGAGGGCCCGGGGTCCCCGCCCGCGGCAGCCCAGCCCGCGGCGGCCGCCTGAGCATTTATGGTAATGTTTGGGTTGGTGCAAACCGCCGGATGCCCCGCCCCCCAGGCCTGGGCCGGCTGGTCCTCTGCGAGCTGGCCTCCGGGGGCGCCCCAGGAGCTTAGCACCGGCGCCTTCCCGCCTCGCCTGGATCCCCCGGGCCGAAGCCGTGGGTGCTGCAGGGCTGAGGTCGGCCGGGTAGGCTGGCCCACTAGGGAAGGGCCCTAGGGTCGGAGGGGACAAGAGGGACAGTCCTCGATTGATTGATCGGAGGGCTCAGCAGAGCTAGGGACTACGATGGGAAGTCTGTGACACCCTCACCAACATAGCCCAGCCACCCACTGACGCCCCCTCCCTCTGGCTTAAGGGTCCCTCATCCCGGAAGAGTCCCAATGCACCCACATCCTCTTTCCTCTTCTCTCCCCCCACTCCCTGGCAGGGAAGGGGCTGAGAGGACAGGCCAGCAGCTCCCAGGGGAGTCATCGGAATGCTGGGATCCTGGGAACAGACCCCGCAATCCCTGGGAAAGCCAAGCTGTGGGAATCCCACCATCAGCCCCCTCCCCAGGATGAGCCACCAGATGCCAGAGACCCCAGCTCCCCAACATGGGGCTTTGTGGGGGTGGAAACAATCCCCCTCACCCCAGTCCAACGCCCAGCCTGGCTCGACCCCAGAGTTCAGTAGGCCAGCTGTGACGAAGACAGCCCTCCCCCACCCTCGGCTCCCCCTGCCTGCTCCAACATAATCGCACATTGTGCCACTCACCCCTCCCCCGCCCCCCTGGACCCCTATACAATGGGGCCTTTGCAGCCTCCAGAGTGGAGGGCCTCCAGAGTGGAGATGAACTCACACTCACTTTTTTTCCAAGTTTAAAAATAGCCCCTCCCATCCCCCCAGAAAGCCACCCTCCTCCTCCTCTCCCAGGGTGTTGCCAGTGGGTGTAGCTGGGGTGCACCTCCTTCCTCCTGCCCTGGTCAGGTGCGAAGGGCATGGGTGAGACTGTGTCCGGCCTGAGCGGGGCTGCTTCCCCCCATTCAATCTCTTCCCCCACATCTTCCACCCAGCCCCCCAGTATCCGGTTTCCTGGCTTGATGATGTCCCCAGCAGCAACTGCCCCCCACCCTCCTTCCACCCTGATTTCACTCCCTCAGCACAATCTCCTCCCAACTCAGACCCCCCTTCTGGAAAAGTTCTCCTACGTCCTCTCCAAAGACCCCAGCTAGATCCCATTCTTTGGCTAGGCCAGGGGGTTCCCCAGCCTCCATAACTACCAAGATTGTTGGACAACCTCACTCCACCCCCCATCTCCTCACTGCAGCTGCAAACTTGTCTTTATCAGCTTCCTTCCTCTGTCCAGCCCACCCTTCTCATATCCTCCTGGTCTGTAAGGCCCCCAGACGAGAAGAGTGGGTTGGAAGCCACTGTGTCCACTATGCTGGAGCCGAGCAAGGACTCCTCAGTCACACCTCATCCCCCTAAACCCCTCGATAGGTCTGTCCATCCTGTGACCCTTGAAAGGGGGTCAGTGGTGTACCCAGGGATGAGACCAGGAGAGGTTTAGGCCAAGTTTAATAAAAGGGGATGGAGACCCACCTAGGCAAAGATGGCGGCTGCACCAGGAGCAGTTGGGGGCTTGGTTTTATACTGGGTGTAGTGGATGGGAAAGTCCACAGGTTGCTGGAAGGCTTTGGTGGCTAGGGTCTTTCTAGGGAAACTCTTAGGATGGGACCAGTAGGCATTTTGTTTTGGTAGGGGAGGTGGGAGAAGGGTTTAGGCACCCAACATCCCTGAGGGACCCAGACCAGGACCTCGCCTACCTCAGTCTCTCCACCTGTGGCCAGATCCACACCAGAGAGACATGCAAAGGGGATTCTGCAGAGGAGGGTCCCCAATCTCAGCAGCCTGGGTCTACCACGAGGGTGGAGGGAAGCAGCATTCCAGCCCCCTCCTGGAAGGAAATGAGGAACAGTTAGACTCTGCCCTCGGGACTCCTTCTTCTGGCCTTGGCCTACATCAGGGCCAGGCTGCTTCTGACTCAGTGCCTCTCCTGGGTGGAAGACCTGTGCCTGCCTTTGCCACCCCACTTCTGCCAGGTCCCCATCCTCCTTTGCTGTACGTGCTCCCATTGCTGCTGATGGAGTGCTCCCACTCCTCTGGCTTCTCCAAGGAGCTGAGGGCTGATCTTCACCTGCCTGCTTCACCTGCCCTGCTCTCCCGCCTTCTTCATCCTTCTGTCCCCCACCCCCATTCCCTCTGAATCCCCTGCAAGGCCCTGACCCCCTCCTTTGGTTTGGAATCCCAAAGTGCCCTCCTCATGAATCTCAAAGCTGCCTGTCCCCTGCCACTACCCATTCTCAAGCTGTGTGGACAGTGCAGGCTACTGGCTTCCTTAAAGGATAGTCTATGTGCTGGTTTGGTGTGGCCATGAAGGGGATAGGTATGTCACCCTGGTCTCTCATTTCCCTTTAACTGCAGAGTGGACTCCTCCACCCCCACCTGGCTTCACTCTCCTCAGAGCGGAAGAAGAATTCAGAACTGACTGTCCTTAGTGGTTAGCTGGCTTTGTTTCCAGGCCAGACAGAGGAGAATGATTAGTTAATGGTGTTAAGTGAAGGGAAGGGGGTGGGGTATGGAACCCAGCTCCATGCCCAGCTCCTGGCCTGCCAGGGCAAACAGCATCCTTCAGCCATTCCCACTCCAGCCCAGCAGACAGATACGCACATCCATCAGCTCTGGGCCCTCGGCCAGTCCATACATTCACTCCAGGGGTGGGGAGCCAAGATCCTCCTCTTCTCTTCCCCAGGCTCCAGGCCCTGGCCTGGCTGGTCAGCTTCACATGGTCACTGGCTGGAGATTCATGCACATAAAGGACAGGTCAGCAAGGCTCTGAAAGACAAGGCTCATGTGGTTTGCCAGTCATCCCTGCGTCATCAAAACGCCACCCCAGAGCATTCTCTCAAGTCACCTGGCCATCTCTGGCAATTGCTGCCTCACCCTCCCCCTCCCCCAGCAGAAAGGCTGCAGAGCTGGGCAGAGACCTCCACCCTAGACCCAGACCTCTGTGTCAGTCTCCGTGGTGAAGGAGTCCCAGCAGAGGAGGACTCCTCCCTAAGGTCAAGGTGCTGGGGGCTCTTTGAGGCAAGAGCCCAGCCCCCTCCCTAGAATCTTAGTTCAAGAAGATTCTAAGATTAAAGAAGGCCCATGGAGAAGTCCAGGCTTGGGGGAAAGGATGGCTCTATGGCTGCCTGCACCCACCTGCCCCCTGCCCCAGCTGCTAATCCCTGGGGTTGGGGAGAGATGGGGGCAAAGCAGTGCCACCAGGGTCCTTTCAACTTTCATCAGGAACAGCAAGTTTCCAGGGGTCAATCTGGAGACTCTGCACTCATTAACTCTATCTTCTCCCTCTTTCCTTCATTCAGGTGAGAGGGAACTGAGTCCCAGGCAAGGCTCCATGAGTGAGGAGGAAAGAAACGGGGGTACTCAAGGCCTGGGCTTGAATGCGTGTGGACACCTCAGGCTTGTGAATTTAGCCCTCTCTCTCCCTTCTCTAGAAGACGCAATTGCAGGAGCTTGGGTTTGAAGGGACAGCCCTGAAGGCACCATCTCCACTCTCCCAGTATGGCCACCTCTGGGTCTGTGGAACCCGGCACAGGGTTCTTTTCCCAAAGCTGCCAGGACTGCAAGGCTCAGGGGCAGTGACAGGCCGGTGGCAGCTGCAGTGGCGCAATCATTCTGGGAAGCGACCTCAGTCTGGCCCGATTTCTCTGTGACAGGGGAGAGGATCCTGAACGGGAGGCCCCCTGGGGACACCAAGGACCAGATCAGCTGCTGTTCCTCCGCCAGGAGGTCCCCCAGGTTTACATGGGCTGAGCACGGCTGTTGCTGGCTCCGACCCAGAGCGACTCTGGGCATCCGGGCCAGCTTCTCCTCTCTGCTGCCTGAGCCAGTCAGTTCGGCCCCTAGACACCTGTCACTGGCCTCAGCCTTCCCAAGCCTGGGGCCAGGAGGCTGTCTCCAGTCTGCTTCGGGCGGTGTTTCTGGGCGCAGCTCCGCGACTCGCCACTCCGGGCCCGCCCCCTAGGGCTGCGGCGCGCGGGGCGGGAGCGGGGGGCTGCGCGGGGCGGGGCGGGCCCCAGCGCTCCAGGCCCCCTCCCCCGCCCCCCTGACGTCAGCCCCCGGCAGCCGAGAGCTGCTCACTTGGCTTGCGCCCTCCGGCCGGGAAGCATGGGGCTGCTCCGGCTGTTCTGCGCCTTCTTGCTCACCGCCTGCTGCTGTCGCCGCGCCGCGGGTGAGTTCGCTGGGGGCCCGGACGGGACAGGGATCTTCGATGGAACGTGAGGGGAAGCAGAGCTGGCAGCGCGGCGGGGTCAGGGCTTTGCGCCCCGCGGGGCGCGCCTCCTGGCCGGGTCCCCGGCCCCCGGGCGCCCTGCGCGCGTGCAACTCTTCTTTGAGCCAGTTTGCAGCATCGATTCTAGAGTATCCCAGGAGCAGGACTGGGAAGGGGGCGAGGAGGCTGCTGCCGGGAGCCGGGAGGGGTGGAGCTGAGCCTCTTGGGGCGCTGGGGGGAGTTGTCCCTCAGGTGTTTACTCTGGAGGCCCGAAGTTGGAGCCGTGGCCGGAGGCGCAGCTAGAGCGCATCCCCAAATCCTGAATTCCGCGCCCTCCTGTTGCTGGAAAAGGCAGCGTCCTTTGCTGGAGGGGTGCGCCGACCCTCCCCCTCCCACTCCCGCCTGGGCATCACGCCAGGCTGGAGGTGAGCGAGGGGGGGAGGGATGGTGGCTTCCGCCTGAGCTGGGCGTTGGCAGGGTTGGGGGAGCGGTGAGGGTCGACTCGTACCTCCCTGGGTGATGGGGTCACAGGTGTCAGAGACTAGAGATGGAGGATTACCAGAGTGGAAGCGCCCGCAGGCTTATTTTGGGGACCAGATTCACGTAGAAAGAGCGCCCAGGCACCTCGGAGCGTTTCCCTGGGTCCGCGGAGTAGCGGGCGCTCCCGGTCCACGCTGCCCTTGTATGGCCGCAGCGGTCGCGTGTTTTTCTCTTGGCTCCCATTCCTTGGTCCCAGCTGCTGCCCGGCTGGGGAAGGGGCAGGCTAGGCCATACCCAGATCGCTGGACTCACGCCCAGTGGCAACCGCGTCCCTGGGGTACTCCTGCCTCCCAGGCTGACTTCATTTCTGGGGAAAGGGCTAACTTGGGCTCCACAGCTGCAGCAGATCCAGCTCCGGGGAGCGAGTCAGGGATCTGAGGCCTCTGGTCTGGGTTAAAGACCACTCCACCTGCCCTCCTTGTCCCAGTGCCAGCCCAAGGCAACAACCAGGCATCCCAGAGTCCAGCCAGATGGTGTTGAGTGACATCACCTCTCCACAGGGCTGGCAGCATGCTGGCACCATTGATGTCACTCCTACCCACTGCCTGGCCCTTGCCCTGACCCCAGGGGTAGATGCTGACCCCTCCATACTCACCAGACTCCCAGGGTGAGGTCCGCTGAGTGTATACTTGCAATGTTCATTGAGTTACTGCTTAGGGAGTATGAGATGGGAGCTTCTGCTCAGAGAGGCCCCTTGGGTCTTATAGTGGATTTGTGGAGGGAATTTGGGGGTGTAGAAGGTAGAGTAGTGACGTCTTTCCTTGTGGGGTGGGGACACAAAGGGGCCTGTGTGCCCCAGCCTGGCACATGCCTTGCATTCCCACACTCTGAGCTCATTGAGAGAGGAGTAGGCCTGGAAGGAGAAGGACAGGGGCCTTCCTCTTGGCCCAGAGCCTGGGTTGCCCCTCTCTGCCCCTCTGCCAGCCTCAGTCTCTGCTCCAAGGACCAGGGATCCCCTGGACTGGGAGATGGCTGGCCCTGTGGTCAGGGTAGTGGGGGATAAGGAGCGGTTGAGGGTTAGGAGAGGACAGGGCCCTCTTGAGACCCTCCAAGTGGCAGGAGGGACAGCTGCAGGGAGCCCTGGAAGGGAAGGGGATGGACAGCAGCTGGAGCTGACACAGCTGCCCGGGGTGCGCCTCTTTCTCCCCCCAGGTGTGCCTGGAGAGGCTGAGCAGCCAGTTCCAGAGCTGGTGGAGGTGGAAGTAGGCAGCACCGCCCTTCTGAAGTGCGGCCCCTCCCATGCCCAAGGCAACCTCAGCCATGTGGACTGGTTTTCTGTGAGTGCTGGGGCTCTTGAGAGCTGCTGGGGCGGGAAGCACCCCGTCACGTGGCCCCAGGACCCTCACCTTCTCTCTGTCCTTTCCCCGTAGGTCTACAAGGAGAAGCCAACACTCATCTTCCGCGTGCGCCAGGGCCAGGGCCAGAGTGAACCCGGGGAGTACCAGCGCCGGCTCAGCCTCCAGGGCAGAGGGGGTGCTCTGGCCCTGACTCAAGTCACCCCCCATGATGAGCGTGTCTTCCTGTGCCAGAGCAAGCGCCCTCGGTCCCAGGAGCATCGCATCCAGCTCCGGGTCTACAGTGAGTCACCCCTATTCCTGCCTTTTGCGTAGTATGAGTGGTAGGAAGTGGTAGTCCCATGTCCTCACCACCCCCCTTCCCTTGTAGAAGCTCCAGAGGAGCCAGACATCCAGGTCAATGTCTTGGGCATCCCTGTGAACAGTGTGGAGCCTGCAGAGGTGAGAAATGCCAGGCCGGCTGGTGGTAAGCAAAACTAGAATGGGGCTTGGAGGAGCCTCAAGTAGGAAGACTCACTCCCTGTCCTTCTTAGGTTGCTACCTGTGTGGGGAGGAATGGGTACCCCATTCCCCAAGTCATCTGGTACAAGAACGGTAGGCCTCTGAAGGAGGAGAAGAACCGTGAGTAGCCCTTTCTGCTCTTAGAAGCCATGCTTTTGGTGCCATGCAAGGGCCACTGTGCATTTTCTGTTTACCTAAAACAAAATTATACAAGTGATGCTTGAAATTTTTTTCATACAAATTTAAGCTATACAAGAAATCTGGAAAAGTTTCTTCCTGCCCCGGACCTCCTCCCAGAAGTAACCTCCACTATCACTGTGTATTCTTTCAAGGGTATTGCTGTATCTTTGCTCCTATATATAAATATTTCTAGAAATGTATAGGCTTTAGTTTTTAATTATCTAAATCGGTGGTCCTAAACCAGGGTTGCCCTCCCTCTCCCTCCAGAGGGGATATTTGGCAATGTCTGAAGATACTTTTGGCTGTCACAATTTGAGGGTACTGCTACTGGTGGTAGCAGTCACGGATGCCACTAACATCCTGCAGTGCACAGGACAGCTTTCACAGTAAAGAATTAATTTGTCCCAAACATCAGTAGTGCTCAGGCTGAGAAACCCTGATCTAAGTGGTATTTTATAGTGAATATTGTCCTTTGGTATAATCTTTCCAGGTCAGTCTGCTAACATCTTCCTGATTGGTGCAACAGTCACCCCAATTTTCCATGCTGTGTCTGTAGGACAGTTAACCATCACCCTGCTAGTGACTGTCCAGAGGGTTTCTCACTTTCCTTCATCACTGGGGCATTCTTGGCACACATCCCTGCATATGTGCCGATGTACAAATGTTTTTCTAGAGCACAGACGGAGGGTAGAGAATGCTGGGTTGAAGGGTCCTCCAGCTTACATTTGTCCCTGGCCCTCTACAGGGTGCAGGAGTCTCTTTAGATGACGCTCCACCCCTACCAACACTTGTGGAGGCCGCAGAGTGGGGTTGGAGATGGGGCTGAGGCCGAGCCTTTTCCTCCTTCCCCAGGGGTTCACATTCAGTCATTCCAGACCGTGGAGTCCAGTGGTTTGTACACCTTGCAAAGTATTCTGAAGGCACAGCTAGTTAAGGAAGACAAAGATTCTCAGTTTTACTGTGAGCTCAACTACCGGCTGCCCAGTGGGAACCACATGAAGGAATCTAGGGAAGTCACAGTTCCCGTTTTCTGTGAGTACTAACCTGCCCCTCGGCTCACGAGGGCTGAGCCTATTGGCCTCTCCTTATCCAGCCCAGGGTCAACTTGAGAGCAACCTCCTTTGCCTATACAGACCCGGCAGAAAAAGTGTGGCTGGAAGTGGAGCCTGTGGGAGTGCTGAAGGAAGGAGACCGCGTGGAAATCAGGTGTTTGGCTGATGGCAACCCTCCACCCCACTTCAGCATAAGCAAACAGGTACGGAGGTCTTTGTGCTGGGTGCTGGCAGGGGCAGGCAGAAGGTGTGTTCTGTTCACCCCTCCAATCTCCCCTAGAACCCCAACACCAGGGAGATGGAAGAACAGACAACCAATGACAATGGGGTCCTGATCTGGGAGCCTGCCCAGAAGGAAAACAGTGGGCTCTATGAATGTCAAGGCCTGGACCTGGAGACCATGGTATCGCTGACGAGTGAACCACAGAAGCTGCTGGTGAACTGTGAGGGGCTGGGGGCCCAGGACAGGGGAAACAGGCTGGCGCAATAGGGAACTGGTCCTGCCCTGCCCAGGCTGACACTAATAATATGTCCCCAGATGTGTCCGATGTCCGAGTGAGTCCCATAGCCCCTGAAAGCCAGGAAGGTAGAAGCCTCATCCTGTCCTGTGATGCAGAGAGTAACCAGGCCCTTGAGTTCCAGTGGCTCAGAGAAAAGGTAACCAGGCGGGTCTAGGGTTGTGGCTGACAGGCAGTGGGGTAAGGGGTGGGTAGGGCTGGGGGTGATGGCAGCTTGCTCTTTCCAGACCCTCTGACCCATCTCTCAACTCCAGACAGGCCAGGTACTGGAAAAAGGGCCTGTGCTCCAGTTACACGACTTGAAACGGGAGGCAGGGGGAGGCTACCGCTGCATGGCCTCTGTGCCCAGCATACCCGGCCTGAACCGCACACAGCTGGTCAACGTGGCCATTTTTGGTGAGGTCTTCTAGGCAGAGACCAGGTCACCCCAAGTTGGGCGGTTTTAAGCTCTTTGAGGGACAACTGCCGCCCTGGGGTGCTCTGGTGGGGAGCGGAGGAGGGCTAATGTGCTGCTTTACCCTACCTTCCCCAGGGCCCCCATTGATGGCATTCAAGGAGAAGAAGGTTTGGGTGAAAGAAAACGCTGTACTCAATCTGTCTTGTGAAGCATCCGGACATCCTCGGCCTGTCATCTCCTGGAACGTCAATGGCACAGTGAGCAGGCCTCTCTTAGCTGCCATGCTGTTGTTAATCCCTGCCCAGGCTTTGACAGGGACCAGCGATCTCCCCACCCACTGAGCTGCCCACTTCCTTGTAGGCAAGCGAACAAGAACAAGATCCGCAGCGTGTCCTGAGCACCCTGAATGTCTTTGTGACCCCAGAGCTGCTGGAGACAGGCGCTGAATGTACGGCCTCCAACTCCCTGGGCAGGAACACCACCATCATCCTCCTGGAGCTAGGTGAGGGCCACAGCCCTGCAGAGGATGGCAGGGACACGCCCAGGCTCGGGCACTAACTTGTGCTTCCCTAACCCGCCTCCCTCTGCCTCCTAGTCAATTTAACCACCCTCACTCCTGACTCCAACAAAACCACTGGCCTCAGCACTTCCACTGTCAGCCCTCATGCCAGAGCCAACAGCACCTCCACAGGTAAGCCAGGCCTGGCGAGAGAATGGGCTGTGCCAGGGCATCCTTTCTGCCCTGTGCCTCCCTCCCCGAGTTCTGCTGAGAAAGGTAAGTGGCAGCCCATCTTCTGGCAGCCCTAGGCTGGGAGGGACAGCAATGGCAACCCAGCAGCCTGGGGCAGGCAGTAAGTAGGATTCTCTTTGTGCAACAGAAAAGAAGCTGCCAGAGCCAGAGAGCCAGGGCGTGGTCATCGTGGCTGTGATTGTGTGCATCCTGGTCCTGGCCCTGCTGGGCGCTGTCCTCTACTTCTTCTACAAGAAGGGCAAGCTGGCGTGTGGGCGGTCAGGCAAACAGGAGATGTAAGCCTGGCACTGGGTCCCCTCCCACCTGCTCCCCAGCTTGCTACCTCCTCAGAGACATTCCGTGCCTGCCCCAGAGCCTACCCGCCCCTTAGGAGCAGGAGTGGAATGCTGGGTCAAGGTGCTCCCCGCTTCACCGCCCACTGCACAGCCTCATCAACCACACCTTCTCCTTTCTCCTTCCTGGCCCTGAGCTGTCCCCAGAGCACCAGAGAGCCCATCACCCACCCATGTCCTTCCCACCAGGCCCTCCCCTGCCCTTGCCCGAGGTGCCAACCTCTTGCCTCCCTCCGTCCTCCCAGCACGCTGCCCCCGTCTCGTAAGAGCGAATTTGTAGTTGAAGTTAAGTCAGATAAGCTCCCAGAAGAGATGGGCCTCCTTCAGGGCAGCAACGGAGACAAGAGGGCTCGAGGAGAACAGGTAGGAGGCAGCTCCTGTGAAGTGGGCAGCAGGGCTAATGGTTCTAACTCTTCCCGTTCTTCATCCTTCTTTATCAAGAGGCAGGGAGCAGGCCCCATCTTGCTTTCTTAATACTACTCACAGATAGCAGGGCGAGGCAAGTGGCTCACAGACTCTAGAGAAGCGGTTCTCAACCTGTGGGTCGCAACCCACAGGAACTGTATTAAAGGGTTGCAGCCTTAAGAAAGTTGAGAACCACTGCCCTGTAGAAAGACTGATGGCCAAGACACTAGCCCCTCACCATCACCTTTCCTGGAACAATGCCCGTGGCTCTGGGCACTAGGTGTGAGGTGTGGCCTTCATTTCACCAGCGCAGTCAGATTTGCGGACCGCGCCCTCCCTCCCAGGCCCTCCACACCATCCCTGGCTTCTTCCCTCAAGGCTTCTGCAATAAGTTCATCAGCTTCTGCTTCAATCCCTCCTTCCTCTCAGTGCTCACACCTTCAATGCAGGGCACCATCCTCCACGTTCCTTTCTTACTTCTCCTCTCTACCTGATTTCAGGGAGAGAAATACATCGATCTGAGGCATTAGCCACTGAATCGCGTTCAGCTCCCTTGCCTGCGTGGAACTCCCCCAGCTCCCTGCTCCTCCCCCAGCCAAAGCCTCCAAGGAACTGCAGAGAAGACACCTCCCCCGCTTGCCTGCAGACCCCCTTTTAGAGGACCAATGGGCTAGGGGTGGAGCTGTCCTGAGAACCTCATATGGGCCTGGAGGCCCCCTTTCCAGGGACCAGTCCACCACATCTTTGTTACATGAAGCTCACTCCAAGGAGGGGACCTCAGTCTCCCGAGTGAATGGGAGAGATTCTGACAGAACGTGTTTTCTCTTTCCACCTATTACGGCTGTAAATACCTGTCTATTTGCCAGCAGCTGAGCTGGGTAGCCTCTGGGAGCTGGTTCTCTGCCCCAAGGGCTGGCTTCAGTAATCCATTCCCACCACTGGAGCGAGGATGCACGTGAGCCCAGCACCTGCTCGTTGCTAATGTTGCTCACACTGGCTCTGCAGAGTGTCCGAGCAGTATCTAGATAAACTACAGTGTCACTGCTGCCACCTTCATGAGTCTCTGTTGTGACACTTTTCTTTGGGCAGAAGCCAGGAACTGGTAACATTCTTTAAAAGATGTGTCCTTGCAGTGAGGAAACCAAGGCACTGTTTTTGAGTCAAGGCAAACGAACCTAAGAGGTGGGGATAGAGAAAGATGGAGTCCAGAGTGTCCTTTATGGGGAATGAGGCCACAGTTACATTCGTACCAAACTTCTACAAACCGAGCTGGGGGCCCGGACTCTAGAAGGTCCCATATGGGAGAATGGTACTTAGGGATGAGAAACAGGGGCCTGCCTAGCGCTCTGGGGCGAGTATGTAAGCGCACGTCTGTGTGTCGGTGTATATATATGGTTTTGTTAGGTTATGTGTAAATTTGCAAATTGTTTCCTTTTAATATATATATGAAAAATAAAGCTTAATTGTCCCAGAAATCTTACATTTGTTTTTTTTCATCATGGGTACCAAAGGAAACTGGGACCTCTGGAATTACAACTGCACCAAAAGGAGAGCAAAACCCTCTGCAGTCGGCCACCTCTGCTTTTAGACACAGTTCCAGCTCTCCCGCAGAGGCAGTTACACCCTGCCCCCCAGGCCAGTGGTTCTCAACCTTCCTAATGCCGTGGCCCTTTAATACAGTTCCTGTGGGTCGCAACCCACAGGTTGAGAACCGCTGCTCTAGGCAGCTTGTAGGGCCTGCAGGCTGTTGGCCAGGAGCTGTCTCCTTTCCTATACTTTCCCGTCGCTTAGAATTGCTATTGAGGCAGCAGTACAGACCCACTGTAATGACGAGGAAATGGGCCTTGGCATCTGGTCCTATAGCTACCTCGTGACCCTGCCACCCCAGCCCCACCCTAAATGAGCAAGAACGCGATCTGCTACAACAAAAGAAACTTTATTTAAAAATATTTTTTACAGACATGGGTGCTTGAAAAAGCTCTTTAGTTAACTGTGTATGGAAATGAAAAAAATTAATAAATAACATTAGTATAACAGACCTCTAAACATTAATACATTGGCAAAACAAAATGGACTTAAAATGAATGAAAATGAATCTTAAAGCTCTGCTATTCTCTGTAAGAATATTTACCTTCTGTTTTTCTTATTCTTTACAGGTAAGAATGATTAAATACTGCTAATATAAATTTTTTTATATTAATGACACATTTTTAAAATAGTCCGTGAAAATCTCATCTAAGTGTTTGTTTTGTTTTCTTCTTAACACTGATATACAAATTGGGACTCTTCATTCTGGAGAAAGCATCAAGTTTTCTCTAGCCCCACCCAGGCCAAGAATTTCAGAATCTTGAATAAGGAGGACTTTTAAAAAGAATTGTTTCTTTCAATTCTTTCTTAAAGGCAGGGAAAAACTGAGAAAGGGTAAGAGATAAGTAAAATGTCATTATAGAGAAAATTTTTTTCCCTCTTTTGCTAAAACCTACAATGGTCACAATACCAAGGACAGGTTTCTGGTATGTGTTCCTTGCTGCCCTTCCCTGGGGAAAACTAGACCCTGCAGAGGGCAATGGTTGCTTAATGCTTTAAATCCGAAGCCTTCAAAGTGAAAGGAAAGCCATGTCCAGTGAAAGTAGGCAGGAGGTCTAGACCAGTTCAGGATCCAGCAAAAACACCAACAAATGAACAACCTCCCCTTCTTAGGGACTCCATCCTGTACTTCTCCACTCTGCTGGGTAATTAATAACAGGAGGCTGGGACACTTGGAATGGTCTAGAGTATACCTGGAAATTATGGAACATCTGTCTCTTCTTGCAGGAAACAAAGCATTCAACCTGATAACTAAGCTGCTCATTGGGAAGAACCAAATGATTCTAGGGTACAATGCTGCTTTCTTCCAAAGAAGCACTGTGGCTGGGAAAAGGGACCACTGACACACTGTACCTGCATGCCACCTCTCCACTCACAGAGAGTACTTCTTCCTGTCCCCTAGACTCTAGGGACTAATGAGACTCAAGGTAGAGGAGCTCAGACTCTGGTATTTCCATATTAAGTCCTGAAATGCAGCCTGAGATACAGTGCTGCCTTAGAAAGGCACAAAACATTTGGCTTTTTTTTTTTTTCAGTGTGCTAAAAATTGTTTTGTTTTGAATAAACGAAAAAGATATATAAGGTTAAAAATCCCAAGTCACCACAGCCAGACAGCAGATGTAGGAGGTACCTCATAGCTGCCATGCCCCTAGCACATGTTTTAGCAGGAAGCCAGGCGGAGTCCACTCTCAAGGGCACGGCGCTGCAGGCTTACCCGGACAGCAGGAGAGAGCAAGTGGTCTGCAAACTCAGAAGCAGTACTTTGCATTTTAAGTTTTAAGACAGCCATAAGCATGGCTACCCTCACCCACAACAGGGTCAGAGGTAGGTAGGGAGGAGGGAACTGACAACACTGGCACCCGGGACACCCCACTTCTGGGCCTGAGCGTGGAGATGGTGCAAGGCCTGAGGAGCTGCACACGGCACGCATTGAGCAACACTCCTCTCTGGCCTCCTGTCCGCTTCAAGGGTTGCAGAACTTGTGAGAAACAATGTGGAGGGCCTTTCTCGTCTGTTTTGGGGGCTAAATCGGGATATGGGGCTGGGCAATCAGAACTGCTGATCTGCTGCCAAACAAGTAGGAGAGCTGAGGTTGGCTTAGGCGGTTGCTCAGCACAAATACAGAGAGTGATCGGCCACACTTTTCTCAAGCACTCTAGTAGGGAAGGGGCAGCGAGAGCTCCAAATAGCTGTTAGTCAACAGCTGGCCTTCAACACTGTCTTCCATGTGACTCAGAATGACCGTGCAGGGCTTGCTCTCCCACCCGTTTTCCCACCTTTTACTCTTGTGCTACTTTCCAGAACCCAGAAACACTGGTACTTCCCCTTGAAACCACCCCGATTTCCTGGGACACTGTGAAGGCACACGGCACTGCTGTCCCTCTGCTCCTTAATTTGGGAGCCTCAACTAGAACATCAGATGCGAAGTCTGACGAAACACCCTCCCTCATGTGCCTTGATGTATATCTTTGGATTATTAGGTTATTTCTGTGTGTATCAAATGACTAGTAGTTTAAAAACGTTTTAAGTAAGGCAGTATGAAATGCCTTATAATTCAGGACAGGATCTAGGAGGAGATAAATAGAAAAGACTGAGGCAAGCAGAAGTATAGTTTTTAAAAAACCAAAACATACAGGACTAAAACGAAAGTAACTGGCCAAAAAGACACAGGTATCCTGTCCAAAAAGCTCTGAATAAAAACTATTCCAAACAGAAACCTATATTTAATTTATATCCTGGCAACTGTTATAGGTTCTTACTAGCTCTGGCCAAGTAGTTTTCGAGGTACCTAGGAAGGCCTGCCTAAGAAAATTACTGCCGTGCTCCCCTCACATAGGAAGGAACACACGAGCAGGCGAGGAGGAGAGGATGGAAGAGAGGGGCCACGAGCCCACAGAATGAGTGTATTTCCAGCATTAAAACCTAGAGAGGCCAGAAGTCCGTGGGTAGTAGCCACAGTGGAATCTGTTATTAGATTCTGCTCTCTACGGAACATGAAAGAAGGCTAAAGACCTGAGGTTGAATGGAGGCTAAGGAATGCCACCAGGAACAGACTTGCTCCAGAACAGGGCACACTGGTCCTAAAGAGGGAAGTCAGAAATCTTGGATGCCAAGACTGACCAAGGGAAGAAAAACAGGAACTAAGGATTTCCTCAGTGTCCCAGATACTCTCCCATGACTGCCTTTCCACTCTCAAAAAAGCAGGACAATACCAGCTTTGCTCCCAGAGGGGAAACCTTTTTAGGGTATCTATGGAGTCCTTACCCTTGTCTCTGAACAAGCTGAAGATGCGAGCTGCTGCTGCTGCCCATATTGTGCCGTCTCTGCTCTCCCTAGCAAGGCCTACTGGTCAGGGGCAGACACACCCGCTGTGTGTGCTGGGCTGAGTGTATGCTTTCTTAAGAGTAAGAACTATGAAGAACTGGGAATCTGTTCACGGTAATCCTCAGAGCTGCAAGGCTGTACGGGCCTGAGGACTGGGGTGCTTATTTTGTGGCCACATGTGATGATAAACAGGCTGTGAGGCAGGGGAAAGGACGAAGTACAGAACTTCACAGTTCCGGCTCCATTCAAGAACAACTGCACACCCATCCTGGGTGCCATGAAATACCCTGCATCCTCTACGCCCCCTCACCCCTGTCTTTTTTTAGCTTGAACATTCCTGATTCTTACATCCACGGATCCCTAACCAGGACAGTCAAAAATACAACCTCGACCTTCTTCCACCCTCCTCTGTACATTAAGTAGTTATATGCATTCCTAAAGAATGATTGCCAGTGTAGACTGAGCTCAGTGTAGGAAAAGTAATGGTTTATGCCGCGTTAGCAGAATGCTTTAAACTGGACTTGTAAAGCTTTAAGATCTGGTAGAATGATGTGCTGACACTACGCTTTAGGGCCTCTAAGCTCCCCACTCCAGGAGGTAAAGATATTTAGAGAATCGACTGAGTTCAATCTCTATTACTGTCCAGCTCTTGGAACCCAAACAACTGATTGAAGACCATGACCTAAAGGCAGATGCCCACCCCTTCCCTATACCTCTAGCCCTTCCGAAACATAAAATTAGCTTCAAAGTGTGCTGAAAGATTAGAAAACAAATTTCAAATATGATGGGAGATGGTGACAGGTCCTAGAGGGCAATAAGGAAACTTTCCCAACCAAGGGGATCAGGGACACAAGCAGCTGAGTAAAAGACCAAGGAAGGCACTCAATTGGAAAGGAGACTGTGGGCAGACACTTGGCGCCACCATTTAATGCCCTACTGTGTGACTCACAGACAACAGACCCCTCAACCCACCAAACACATTTCAATGAAATGCACGATAATGGCAGGCACCCATGCTCTTATACCAAGGAAGACAGCAGGCTTGAGTCCTGACTGGATTCTAACCAGGACAGCTCTGTAAGGAAACTAAGTCTATAAAAAAGACCTGTGAGTAAAAATCACACAAGCTTACTGGGAAGTTATTTTAGGGTCAAATGCAATTGCTAAGAAAGCCCAAGTACAATCCTCCAACACCAGTGAACTACAATGTGGTGGCAGGGAAGGACATGTGCTAAGTGAATAAACTAATACAGCCAGGCCAATGGGCAGAATGCTATTATTCAGTGACATGGTCACTCTAGTCAGAAAGGCCAATGACAAGAAGGGGACTTAAGCCTTTGGGAAGAAGGTCTACAACCTTCTGCATTTTCATAATGTGAGGTAGGAGAATATTCTGTATTAATACCACTGCAGATTATCCACAAAAAGGACTAGATCTTACAGGGAATATATATCTGGTCCCTAGTTTTTATAGCACGTTTTGTTACAAAAATTCATTTGTAGGTTTGCTATTTGGATCATAAAACACATTTCATGTTTATAGAGGAAACATATATTTTAAGTATGAGGAACAGCAACCCACTCACCCTAAAAAAATTTTTTTTTTACCCCTTAAAACCACTACTACCCCACACCTTGGACCCTAGTGTAGTCTGTAAGAAGAGAAGGAGAACACAGGAGCATAATCCCAACTACTCCACAGGCTGAGGCAGAAGGCTCAGTGCAGCCTAGGAGTTTGAATCCAGCCTGGGCAACAAGGTGAGACCTTGTCTCTATAAACAGAATTAAAAAAAAAAAACAAACAAAAACCCCCAAAACATACAAAAAGAAAAAGAGGAAGAGTGGGAGATCATGTGCAGTGGGGTTTGGAGAGGAGAGGGGGCTAGTAAAAGAGAATGACCTCCACAGGCAGAAATCACTACTTACATAAACACTAACAGACAGATGCTGACATGATAAGCTGCCCAGTCTGTTACTTAACGCAGGGAGGTATATCATACAGCCCACAGGCTTTTTCTACTTTAGGAATCCTCTACTTCAGTGGAAGGAGTAGGAGGGGGCAAATGGAGAAGTCCAGGCCTGCCCGCTGCTCAGCAATGAGGCAGGCTCTGTAAAGCAACCCAGGAAGAGACAGGAAAAGCAGGAAACTGGGCTGTACAACATAGCCTGATGTATAGGAGAAAAAGGGAAATATGAAAGTGGGTTTGTTTTTGTTTTTTGAGACAGAGTCTCATTTTACCGCTCTTGGTAGAGTGCCATGGCATCATAGCTCACAGCAACCTCAATCTCTTGGACTAAAGAGATTCTCTTGCCTCAGCCTCCCAAGTAGCTGGGACCATAGGTATCCGTCACAACACCCAGCTATTTTTAGAGACAGGGTCTTGTTCTTGCTTAGGCTGGTCTCAAACTCATGAGTTCAGGCAATCCACCCCCCTCAGCCTTCCAGAGTGCTAGGATTACTGGCGTGAGCCACTGTGCCCAGCTGAAAGTGGGGTTTTTGACCTCACCAATCAATCATTTGTAATTAGGAGGGGGAAAGCATGTTCACAAAAGGATAGTTTTAGTTCAATTCAGAACAAAGCCCAAGAACTGAAAACTGGGCCAGGCGTGGTGGCTCACACCTGTAATCCCAGCGCTGTGGGAGGCCAAGTCGGGTGGATTTCCAGTGCTCACAGAGTTCGAGACCGGCATAAGCATGAGTGAGCCAGAGTAAAAGACCCCATCTCTACCACCAGGAAAGAACACTGCTGGGCCTTGTGGCGAGCACCTGTAATCCCAGCTACTTGGGAAGCAAACGGCCTGCGCACCATTATAAGGAAGGACAATGGAGAGAAAAAAAAAAAAAAAACAAGGAAAGTAAGAAAAGTAAAAGCCAGCTGAAAATAAAAGCAAAAAAAAAAAAAAAAAAAGAACTGAAAATTGTCGGACAAATAGAGAATAAAGAATGGGTTATTTGGCTTGGCGTCTGTGGCTCAATGGGCTAAGGCGCCAGCCACGTACACCTGAGTAGGCGGGTTCAAATCCAGCCCCGGCCCGCCAAACAATGACGGCTGCAACCAAAAAATGGCCACATTGTGTTGTGGCGGGCGCCTGTAGTCCCAGCTATTTAGGAGGCAGAGGCAGGAGACTCGTTTGAGCCCAGGAATTGGAGATTGCTGTGAGCTGTGAAGCCACAGCACTCTATCCAGGGTGACAGCTTGAGGCTGTGTCTCAAGAATAGGTTATTTGTACCTAAGTCAAAGGAAAATGTATATGTCAAACTTTTGAGAATATCCTCAAAACAAGAGCCATGTCCTAAGGCTGATCTGGCTATCTCAGGCATGGACCTAGTGTGTCCTCAGAGCACCAGTCAAAGGAAACCTTCATGAAATGGTCCAAAACCTTGAATGTCTGCAAATACACACCTGACAAACTAACACTTAAAGTCTACCAGCCATGCACATGCTCAACACCAGGACCTGTAACTTTAGTTTCAGGGTGGGCTCAAAGAGCTACCTGGTAATCAGTTAGGAAAGGAAAGGATGAAACTGTCTGTAGCCTATATAGGATGGGCAATAATCTCCATAAAAGATCTGGATGCACTGATGGGGCAAAAGATACGCAACCTGTGCTTTGTCTTCTTCTTTTTTTTGAGACAGAGTCTCACTCAGTTGCCCTGGGGTTGAGTACTACGGCCTCATAGCTCACAACAACCTCAAACTCTTGGGTTCAAGTGTTTCTCTTGCCTCAGCCTCCTGAGTAGCTGAGACTACAGGCACCCACCACCACGCCCGGCTATTTTTTAAAGACAGGGTCTTGCTCTTGCTTAGACTGGTCTCGAACTCCTGAGCACAAGCAATCTACAGGCCTCGGCCTCCCAGAGTGCTGGGATTACAGGCGTGAGCCTGGTCTCAGTGTTTTCTCTTCTTCATAGATCTTCAGACTATGGGCAATATCTGCAGAGAAAGAAAAATTGCAATATGGATAGGCTTAGAAACTGCTGCCATTTTTTCCCAGTTCTTCAACTAGGGCCTTCAATATTTAAACAAAATGTAAAACAGAATGTGACCTCTAATGAAACCCTGTTATGTACAGGCTTTTAGAAGTAGATAACAGTTTACTATTTCCTACTCACTGACACTTTCCCTTACCACCCCAATCTCAACTCAGGACCCCCACACCTGATAGTAGGCTCTGCTCTTTTCTTTTCTTCCCTTTTTTTGCTTCATTGTTTTTTTTTTTTCTCTTAAAGAGACAGCATCTTTTCAGGCTGGAAACTAGTGGCATCATCATCCTAGGTCACTGCAATCTTGAATTTCTGGGCTCAAGCAATCATCCTCCAACCTCAGTCTCCCGAATAGCTGGGAACATGTTCAGCTCCTGTTTTTATTTTTTGTAAAGATGGAGGTCTATGTTGCCCAGGCGGTCTTGAACTCCTGGACTCAAACCATCCTCCTACCTTGGCCTCCCAAAGGGGTGGAACTATATGCATGAGTCACTACGCATGGCCAGCTATACCATTTTCTGTTTGTAGAGAAGGCAGAAGGTATCCATGGCAAATCAACACGATGTCCTGTACTGTCTCCTCTGGGAACATGAATAGCTCTAAAGTCAGTGGATAAAACCAAAAGATCTAGGAGTAGCTAAATGCCAAGAGAGAGCTGGAACAAGGTGAAACTCTAAAGATGACAAGACTAGAAAGAAAATTGATGGGGGTTGTCAATTTCTGTCTGAATCTGAAGACAAAAGCATGATTTAGATTCTGAGGAAGGGAAGGCTTGCTTCTGATACTGAAGATTACACCTCCTGGAGAAGTCAGCAAAAGGCTCAGGACAGAGAACTAACCAAACTCAAGGGATCAGTTACCAGGGCATTAAGTAACTAATTGGTTCTCTAAACTGGACTCTCAATCTGCTTTATGAACTTGTGATTACACAAACTGCCAGGCTTTCTCAATTTTGTCTTTGATTATGGTGAAGTACTTATTCACCAAATGATGTCTAATTACTGTGACAAACACAGTAATTACAGAGTATATACAGGACCTAAGGTAAAGAGGAAAGGGGAAGGAAAGGAGGAAAGACACATTACATTCCCAAAGCGGTAGGCACAAAAAACCCCCAAGTCACTGGTTGGCATCAATGTAGGAAGGTACAAATTATCAGCTACATGCTGTGTTGCCATGGGTGTTATCACTATTCCATAAAAAGGGCAAAGAAAAACATCATTTCTGAAAATCTAACCTGGCTCATGTTCAAAGGAAGACATCCTATAAGCTGAAATTAATTCACTGGGGAAAAAAATGAACAGATAAATATCCTTACTAACAATTTTGTGCATTTAAATAGCATGTGAATGAAGCTTCCTAAAAAACTTCGTGGTATTTGGGCCAGAAAGTTATCCTGGAAACAAATGTTCTTCCCTTCCCATTGAGTAGAAAGACTCATGACCTACATGAGAACACAGACCTGGCAGCAAGGCAACGTACTCCCACAGACTATTTTCTGGGGGGGGGGGGGTGGGCATGGAATGTATTTGAAGGCCTCTATCTCAAATCAGTCATTAGGTAATTAGGATAATGAAAACATCTCATCTTCACAAATTCAATGTTCCTATAGAAACAGTGCTTTTGGAGTGACCAGTGTTAGCTTCTAGTATCAAACATGACTATAATGATACAGCAACAGTACTTTTCCTCCCACCTCTACCAAACCAAACAAACCAACACCATCACACACAATAAAAAACATCCCATAAGCTCCTTGGCCTCAGTAAGGCTGGTCATAGCAAACCCACTGCCAAAGACAGAACACCAAGGAAAAAGAAGAGGAGGAGCATGAGGAGGAGGAGGAAAAAGCTGACAGAGGAAAGAACAGAGAGAAGGTGTTCTAAAAATATAAGACTTTAGCTATGCACTTGATAATCTAAGCCAAAAGGGAGTGTTGAAGTTGTAACACACACTAGGGTTGGGTATAATACCACAGTAGATGGAAGTCTTTAAAAGATTCCTTCTAAACCTCTTGTGCTAATTCCCTGCCTGGGATTAACACACACAGCAGGTTAATCCTATAATCACAAGGATACACACAACCACAGGCAGATAGACAGACACTTAGCCACATTCTTAACCCAGGAAAGTCTTAAGTCCCCAGTTAAAATCTATAGCACAATACGTATCTATGCAGCCTTCTGGGCTGTTACCCAGGTAGGCTACCATGTAATAATATCCACACCTTCTCTCAGTGGGGACTGAAGGGTACCCTCAAATGCACCCTCAAGACCCATTAAACAACAAAAGATACTAGCTGCTCCATTTTCATTCCACTGCTTTGAAATCTTGGAACCACAGATGTGATATCCCACAGAGAGGGCAAGACTTCACTGTTAAGTCTCAGAGGGAAGCCCTGCCCTTCTAGGTGCTACATAAGAGCTCCCAGCTCACTCTAAAGCTGCAGCGGGGAGGTAGTGTGCTAGGTGGCTACATGGGCAGGAGAAGAGATTGAAACGAATTCCCGAAGGATGTTTTTGGCCATCTCGATGTTGTTGTGGGCAATGACCAAAGCTTTCTGAATGTCCTGGTAGGAGTAGCCCTGACTCAAGAGGTTCTCGATCTCGCTGGAGAGCTGAGGTGAGGTGGCAGCGACAGAGGCGGCAGCACTGCCACCCTGCTGACAGCTACCCGCTTTCCGTTCAGAGTTGATTCTCCGAGGGAATGGTTTAGGGGGCCTCTCAGGAACTTGGGAACCCTCAGTGAAGTCTAGAAGAAATAAGAAAAGAAAACATTTCTAAATCTGGGGGGAAATCTTCATTTAATGGTAGTAATAACAATGTGCTACTAACAAGATATTAGTGACTTCCTGCCAACTGGAGGTGTATGTTTTTCAGTCACAAGGCCAGGTTCAAGGGTTTTAGGAGATAGTCTCCCTTCCTTATCATAGTAGGAGCCACCTTCTATATATAACGTGCATCTGTTCTACTAACAATAACCATCGCTTTCATTAGCACATAACATCTGTATCATGCTTCATACTTAGCAACAACTTTTTACACATAGAAATGTCTGGATGATTGTTTAAAAAAAATTCCAAAGGGACCAGAGAAGATACTGAACTTTGCTTTCTACAAATAAGGAAAAAGAAGTAAGTCTAAGTTGCAGTAAAGAAGTTTTAGCCAAGGTTGGGTAGGGATCACTACCAGTTTGGGCAACAGGATGCTATATATCATTTTCACCAGCTGTCCTGAGGGCTGTCTTCAATTTCTGAAGTGACAGTAACTCTGGTTGCTGCCCTACCAGGCAGCCACAGGTGCAAGGAGAATAGCCCCTGACAGTCAAGGCCCAATCCAAGCTGGCTCCAGGCCCGCTCAGTGTACGTTCCAGAGCCAGCATGCCTCCTTTCCAATGGGATGGGGCCCAGAAAAAAGGAATGTGTGTTCTGAACTCTAAAGTTTAGTTACCACTGTCACAGGCACACACAGAAGAGCTATAAATCCTACTTAGCTCCAGCACAGGAGAAGCCATAGTTGAAGGAATGATCTAATTTCTTTTTTCTTTCTTTCTTTCTTTCTTTTTTTTTTGAGACACAGTCTCACTTTGTCTCTCCTGGGGGATCACAGCTCACAGTAATCTAAAACTCTTAGGCTCAAATGATTCTCTTGCCTCAACCTCCTGAGTAGCTGGACTACAGGTCCCTGCCATATGCCTGGCTATTTTCAGAGATGGGGGTCTCGATCTACTCAGGCTGGTCTTAAACTCCTGAGCTCAAGGGATCCACTCACCTTGGCCTCCCAAAGTGCTAGGATTATAGGTGTAAGCCACCGCACCCACCCTGATCTCATTTCTAAGTCTGTAAAATCATGAAGAGTTTGACTGATTTAACTTTCTAATTTGGAACTTTACTCCCATTTAGACATGATGTTTAGTCTACTACTTCCATCTACTGACTTACTGTCAGCAGAGGAGGTCATCTCTGTTTCAATATAAATTAGGAGACATACAGATACTCGGGACAAACCCAAGGTAGCCTGGGGACTCACTTGTTGTGGAATCACCATCCAGAGACAACCAGCCGAAGGAGGAGCTGGCATTGGAGATATCTGAGAGAGTGCGGCGGGCCAGCACAGCGGGCACAGGTGGCTTAGGGACGTCATACCCGTCATCCTCATTTTCTGATTCCTCGGGGCCAGTGCTGGCATGGGCTGCAGCCAAATTTCCTTCACCTGGAGAAAAGATTGGGAAATTATATTCTTCTGTTACACTTCATCTCCTAACATGTTTCAATCTAGGGGTATCCGTTCATTCATGGACCTTATAATCATTTATTTCATTCAACAGTTACTTAATATCTACTGTGGGCTAAATACCCTGTGAGTTGTGAATAGAGATGAAAGAAACAGAAATAAAATCTGCACCAATCTTGCAGCTTTCTTTTTGAACATGTCAAAGGTTACTCTTGCTATTGTTAGAAGCCATGGATGCCAAAGACTCAAATGCCATTTTACAGCAGCATCCAACACTTCTGGCTACATTTCACCTCAGAAGATCAGCAAAGGCTCCATGAGTGCAAGTTTCTTGAACTTTCAACTTGGTAAGCTAATTAACATGGGAATTGAGTGTTTACCACCCCCAGAATCTGTGAGCACCATGCATCAATGCAATGGGACTAAAAGGAAGATACCAGCACTGAAGGTCCAGACCATACAATACTTGCCTCCAGGCCCTGGAAGGACTAAAAGGTACAAAAAGGTGTGAAGAGAAATTAAAAGAAAGGAGGGGGTTTTACTGTCCATGGATCAAAGATATTTTGACAAAGAAGATTTTTTTTTTGAGACAGTCTCACTTTCACCCTTGGTAGAGTGCTATGGTATCACAACTCACAGCAACCTCAAACTCTTGGGCTCAAGCGTTTCTCTTGCCTCAGCCTCCCAAGTAGCTGGGACTGCAGGCACCTGCCACAACACTTCGGTATTTTTTTTTTTTTTGAGACAGAGTCTTACTTTGTTGCCCTCATTAGAGTGCCGTAGTATCACAGCTCATAGCAACCTCAAACTCTTTGATTTATATGATTCTCTTGCCTCAGCTTCCCAAGTATCTGGGACTAGATGCTGTAGATAGCTTCCCAAGTATCAAGTGCCTGCCACAACGCCTGGCTATTTTTTGTTGCAGTTGTCATTGTTGTTTAGTTGGCCTGGGCCAGGTTCAAACCCACCAGCCTCAGTGTATGGCGGCTGGTGCTGTAACCACTGTGCTACAGGTGCTGATCCTATTTTTTCTTTTTTAGAGACGAGGTCTCACTCTGGCTCAGGCTGGTCTCGAACCTGTGTGCTCGGGCAATCCACCATGCCTGGCAACAAATGAAATTATTAAAAAGAATTTTCTGGCTAGGCGCCTATGGCTCAAGCAGTTAAGGTGCCAGCCACATACACCTGAGCTGGTGGGTTTGAATCCAGCCTGGGCCCACCAAACAACAATAACACCTGCAACCAAAAAATAGCCAGGCGTTGTGGTGGGTGCCTGTAGTCTCAGCTACTTGGGAGGCGGAGGCAGGAGAATCGCTTGAGCCCAGGAATTGGAGGTTGCTGTGACTGTGAAGTCACTGCACTCTACCCAGGGTGACAGCTTGAGGCTCTGTCTCAAAAAAAAAAAAAAAGAATTTTCCTCCAGGCATGGTGGCTCATGCCTATAATCCCAGCACTCTGGGAGGCTGAGGCAGATGGAGTGCATGAGCTCAGGAGTTTGAGACCAGCCTGAGCAGGGGTGAGACCATGTCTCTAAAAATAGCCGGGCACTGTGGCAAGCACCTGTAGTCCTGGCTACTTGGGAGGCTGAGGCAAGAGAATCACTTAAGCCCAAGAGTCTGAATTTGCTGTGAGTTGTGATGCTACTGAGGGCATCAAAGTGAGACTCTGTCTGAAAAAAAATAAAAAAAGTTCCGCTTAGACCAAGCTATTTCATTAGCCAAATATTACAAGCTCATTCCTATGGGACACTGAATTTTAAGGTAGTAGAGTGAGTGACTACTTACCAGAGGTGCTGTTCTCAGTGACAGATGGCGCCTGGGACTGAATATTATACATTGCTTCATACGTACAGCTATCAATCTGCTGCTCACATTCACATACTCTGAAACCCAGGAAAATGCCATAATCATCCTCAGAAATAGAACTCTAATATCTGCAAACTTATTAAGACTTATCCTTTCCTCTTGCCAGTATTGCTAATAAATATCATGACATTGATTCTTGTGATGAGTTATAAAAGTGTGTTTGAGGTTATTGTGATACTGAGAAGACATAAATGGAACTATTGACAGCTATCAGAGGCTTAAACATCAGGAGCTAGATTTATCTTTCTGCTTTAATCTGGCTAACACTACAGGCCAGTAGCACACCAAGCCAGGGAGGGATGTCGACTGAACTTTTCACATGAGGGTATTTGGCCCCAAACAGGAGTTGTGAACCTACCGTGAACTCTGGGTTGTGTCTGAAGGCCGTAGAGGCCTAGAAGAGGGAGTCATATACTCCGTGTCCTCCTCACTCTCACACTGCTCCCCAGGTGGTAGTTTTGGCACAGGAAGAGGTCTGGAAGAGGACAAATGGAAAACAGAAAAAGAATTAACAAGCTATAAAACTTCCAAGTATAAAGTAACTGTTTCAAAACAGATACAACTCAAATTTGATGGAGCAAAATAAATGTCACCTGGGGAGCTACTATTTCTACCAACTGGATTCCTAGATAGGTGATTGGTACAAAGCACACTAACCAGAACTGTCACTTTCAGATGACCAAGGGAGTGGCTCTTATGCTTGAGATGTGTCACACTGGGACAGGTGTCTGATACTAGTTAGTTCCATCCCACATGTTTCATTACAGAGTCCCACCCCTACAGCTAGTATCTCAGTTCCCCTCCACCCCAGCAGGTATGACGTATGACACAACAGGTAGCTTTCTGAAAATGACAGATACTTCAATTCTAAAATCTACCTATGGCTTCAAAAAATGCATAGCTTACCAAATGCTTTCTCAAACTTCTCATTTTATATAAGAAAAAAATCTAAAATAAATAAATAAAATAAAAGTCAAAGAGCATATTCCAGATATTCTGACTCCTACTTCAGGGATATTGCCATTTTACTCATACACAAACTTTCAAACAGAAGTCTGTGAAACAAAACTTCTCCTGCCACCCCATCCGCTGAAATAAGACAAAGACAAAAAAACCAATTACGTTAGAAATTACGTAAGAAAAACAAATACACACAGAATTATTTCTTGGGGTGTGAATTTATGAATGTTTCTCCTCTCTTCCTCTTTAACCTTTTATGCATAGCCTAAAATACACTATAAGAAATACCTCTTGCATTTGTTTACTTAATATTTAGTTTTCCTGGCTCGGCGCCTGTGGCTCAACGGGCTAAGGAGTCAGCCATGTACACCTGAGCTGGCGGGTTCGAATCCAGCCCGGGCCCGCCAAACAACAATGACAGCTGCAACCAAAAAATGGCCAGGCGTTGTGGCGGGCGCCTATAGTCCCAGCTATTTGGGAGGCGGAGGCAAGAGACTCGCTTGAGCCCAGGAATTGGAGGTTGCTGTGAGCTGTGATGCCACAGCACTCTACCCAGGGTGACAGCTTGAGGCTCTGTCTCAAAAAAAAAAAAAAATTTAGTTTTCCTAATTATAAAAACAATACATATTTATCATACAATACATAAATGCTATAGACACCTAACACAGAATGTGACAGGCCATATTTTTTTTATGTCTACATATGAGTTTTATCATTGAAAATTTACCCACAGGTATGCTTTTTTTTTTTTTAATAGAGACAGAGTCTTATTTTATCATCCTTGGTAGAGTGCTGTGGCGTCACACAGCTCACAGCAACCTCCAACTCCTGGGCTTAGGTGATTCTCTTGCCTCAGCCTCCCGAGTCGCTGGGGCTACAGGCACCCACCACAATGCCCGGCTATTTTTTTGTTTTTTTGCAGTTTGGCCAGGGTAGATTTGAATCCGCCACCCTCAGTATATAGGACCAGCGCCCTACTCGCTGAGCCACAGGCGCCGCCCCCACAGGTATGCTTTGTTAAAATTCAGCAAATATCCACTTAAGATTTGTACAATGCCAACATTTTTTTTAATGTTAGGAGAAATAATGTTGAGGTATTTAAAAAAGGGTATAAAGTGCAAAAAAACCTCCCCAAAACCCTGCCAGAATGGATTTAAGATGAAAAACAAAACAAAACAAAAAACACTAAGGTCAAGCAAGTATAGTGGCTCACACCTGTTATCTCAGCACTTTGGGAGGCTGAGGTGGGAAGACTGATTGAGGCCAGGAGTTTGACACCTGCCTCAGCAACAACAACAAAAGCAAAAAAATCAGCCAGGCATGTTAGTTTGTGCCTGTAGTCCTAGATACTCAGGAGGCTGAATAAGGATGATTTCTGACACAAGGAGTTCAAGGTTACAGTAAGCTAAGATCGTGTCACTGTACTCGAGTTTGGGTGACACAGCCAAGACTGTCTCAACAAAACAAAACAACCCCAAACTTGCCAGGTATGGTGGCTCACGCCTGTAATCCTAGCACTCTGAGAGGCCCAGGCTGGTGGATCGCCTGAGCTCAGGAGTTTGAAATCAGCCTGAGCAACAGGGAGACCCGTCTCTACTAAAAATAGAAAAATTAGCTAGGCATTGTGGTAGGCACCTGGAAAGAGGATTGCCTGAGCCCAAGAGTTTGAGGTTGCTGTGAGCTATGACACTGCAGCACTCTACCCAAGGCAAAAGAGAATCTGTCTCAAACAAAATAAAACAAAAAACACCAAAAACCCAACACATATATATTGCTTTTGAGAGACTTACCTTGAATACAAAGGCAAGGAAAAGTGGAAAATATGCAAATGCTGACTAAAAGAAAGCTAATATAGCCATTTTAACATACAACAAAGCAGACCAAAGTCAGGTAAGAAGTAGAATTACAGAGTATATGGGACAATTTGTGATAATAAAAACTCTTATCATTTAATACCAGTACTTCTAAAAGTCTATGTAACCTAACTGTATAGGCTACATATACATACCACACAAATGAACAGAACTAAAAGAACAAAAGAGAAACCCAGTTATAGGTGGAGAATTTAACATACTCCTCTCAGTTATCTGACACAACAAGTAGATTAAAAAGTAAGGGTGACAAGATACAACGCAAATAAAAAACTTGACCTCATTGGCATATATAGAATACTATATCCAACAAATGCAAAATACACATTCTTATGAAATGAAAGTGGTATTTACTAGATTTTAGCTTAAATTAGTCAATAAAGAATATGGTTTCTGATCACAACTGGAATGAAGCCATAAAACAGAAAGGTAACTTACAGGATCTTCAAATGTGTGAAAATCAGGCAATACACAAATAGCTCATCAATCAAGGACAAACTTACAAAAGGAAAAAGTGTGTATTTTGAAATGAATGATTATTTAAAATATAGCACAGTAAAATTTGAGGAACACAGGTAAACACATGGTATGGACCAAGTGTTTGTACACTCCTCCTCCTAATGCAAATATAAAAGCTCTTACCTCCAGTGTGGCTGTATAGCTAACCCTCAAGCAACATGGGTTTCAACTGCATGGGGCCACTTACATGTGGATTTTTTTCAATGAACAAAGTCAGCCCCCTATATCCACAAGTTCCACTTCAGTAACCAAATGCAGACAGAAAATATGGTATTCAAGGGATCCAAACCAGAGTACAGGAAAGGCCAGCTTTTCACATATTCTGGTTCCACAGAGCTGACTTCAGGGTTATACGTGGATTTTGGTAGATAAGGGGGTCCTGGAATCAATCCCTTGAATATACTGAGAGGTGACTATACTTGGAGATGGAACCTCTAAGAAGGTAATTAAGGTTGGATGAAGCCATAAGGAAGGGACCCTGATCGGGCAGGATTGGTGCCCTTGTAAGAACACGTGCCTGAGAGCTTGTGACAAGCTCTGACTCTCTCCCCATGCACACACACTGACTCTCTCCCCATGCACACACACCAAGGAAGACCGTGTAAGGACACAGTTCCAGGAGAAGGCAAGAAGAAAGCTTTCACCAGAAGCCAACGAGGAGGGCACTCTGACCTCAGACTTCTCCAGCCTCCAGAACTGTGAGAAAATTAATTTCCACAGGTTAAACCATCCAATCTTGGTTATTTCCTTATGGCAGCCCAAGCCTATGTCTATTTCAAGAAGTCAGAAAAACAGCAAATGAAACATAAAGAGAGCTGGAAGAATAAAGAGCACAGAGCAATGAAATAGAAAGCAGATACTCAATAAGAATTGTTAAAAAACCCCAACAAAATCAAATTTGCTTCTTTGAAAAGATTAGTAAAATTGAGAAGCCTCAGCAAGACCAATCTATGTGCATCTACACAGAAAAAAGGGAGAAAATCTTCCAAAATACAAAATACGATCACTTCTACCTGATGCAAATAGAGATCAATTTTTATTTTCTTCTTTATACTCCCCAGGTTTTATAAATTTTCTTCCTGTAATCATTTACAAGTACCAACTCCACTGTATAAAACGTAACTTTAGTAAACTTACCTGGCAGCCAGAGAATAAATGGCATTAGCAGATGAGGAAGGTTTGATTTTGGGGTGCTCACAATCTGGGCCTGTTAATGGGCTGTTACTGATACTCTGGAAAGTAAAGAAAAGTGTTGAAGAAGAACCTCCCTACCACAGCTAAGTATCTCCTCTTACTTATAGACCTTTTCAAAATAAGAATAACAGGGACACAGACCTCACTGTCAATGCCATGCCTAGGGCTTATCAGATCTGACAAAAGCCCAATTGCTTTCAGGGTCTGAAGAATATTCAAATTAAAGGTTAGGGAAACAGAAATGTAGAAAGAGTCAGGGGATGGCTTTTTGCATTTAATCCCAGAAAGACTGGAGTAAACTTGCTGTCTACACACATACCATTTCTAATTTAAATAATTTACACTCAAATAAAAAATGGGCATTCTACATTGATGCCACCAGAAAGTCAAACCTAATCTACCCTCATTAATTAGACTGCCCATCACAAAGATGCCACTTAATGTTACCCTCTCTTTTTACCTGTAACCAAGAAACATGCCATTCGAGTGCTGCAGTACTTCTCCATATCACCCTTCCCACTCTACCTCCTTAGATCTCCACCTACCTACTCGCCAATTCTCCCATCAATTGCTCATCTCAAAGTCAACATATTTCTAGATAGCTAGGCTCAAAACCTCAGGATTTTCTTATGTGTGAACGAGCACATATGAGCAAGATTTCTCATCTTTTTTTCCCACTCGCTGACTACTTTCAAATCTTAACAAGTCTTTGTCTCTTCCTTTCTAAAGACTTTGCTCATAGACAATGTTTCTCCCTCTTGCTCATTTAGCACTAGAGAGATAATACTAAACCCCTCTGTTACTCCTGTCTCTTCCAAATTCACTCACTTTCCCTCTGACCCAGAATGGTCTCCCCCAGGATCAGCATGGCTCTCTCCCTATTGCTTCAGGTCTCTGTTCAGAATTATACCCCATCCCCTCACATACCTCCCACCCCAACTCTCTCTCCCCCCACACCCACTCTTTGAGCTTATTTTCTCCACAGCTATTATCATTGTGAACATATTATGTATTTTATTCAGCTATTAATTTTCCATCTTCTTCCCACTAGAATATTAAACTTCGTGATAACAAGATTTTTTTTTCCTTTTGTTTTCTTTTCTTTCTTTTTTTTGTAGAGACAGAGTCTCACTTTATCATCCTCAGTAGAGTGCCGTGGCGTCACACAGCTCACAGCAACCTCCAACTCCTGGGCTTAGGCGATTCTCTTGCCTCAGCCTCCCGAGTAGCTGGAACTACAGGCGCCCGCCACAGCGCCCGGCTATTTTTCTGTTTTGCAGTTTGGCTGAGGCCGGGTTTGAACCCGCCACCTTCGGTATATGGGGCCGGCGCCCTATCGATGAGCCACAGGCGCCACCCAATGGCAAGATTTTTGTTGAGTGCATAAATGAACCAAGAAAAGAACAGATATTCCTCTGCCACTCCCATGTTCTACCTTATCACATGCTTAGACAAAGGATCAATAACCTTTCTTCAAGCTATTCTCTTTCCAGTGTATCCTGCACTGCATGAGGAGATTCATCCCTTTAAATTCACTGTTTTGGTCACATCATTTTACTCATTTCAAATCTTCAGATGTTCCATATAAATTTAAATTATTTAGAGAGGGAGTATTCAAGTCCCTCTAACCTGGTGTTTTATGTTCCCTTCTAGCCCCTTCTTCTACGTTGATTAAAAAAATTTCTGCTCTACTCAAATTAACCTACTCATCATTCCACAAATATGCTTTATGCACTGTTATCACTGTGGTTCTTATCATAAAACTGGATCTACTTTCCAAAGAATACTTTAGATCCAGATGTCTCTACTTTCACAAGTCTTCATGTTGTATCTGGGAATAAACTCTCCTTTCTCTAAAATTTAAGCATTTGCTAGTTATATTACATATGATATTTATAAAAGGACATTTACTACAATGTTTACCAACTGCCTCTTCTGCTCTATTAACATATATCCTTTTTTTTTTTTATTGTAGAGACAGAGTCTCACTTTATCACTCTCGGTAGAATGCTGTGGCGTCACACAGCTCACAGCAACCTCCAACTCCTGGACTTAGGCGATTCTCTTGCCTCAGCCTCCCAAGTAGCTGGGACTACAGGCGCCCACCACAACGCCTGGCTATTTTTTTGTTGCAGTTTGGCCGGGGCTGGGTTTGAACCCCCCACCCTCGGTATATGGGGCTGGCGCCCTGCCATAGATGCCATCCAACATATATACTTTTTGAGGGTAGGGATTAAATTATTTCTGAATTCTGTACAAAACCATCTACAAATCATTGCTACTAGGCTGAATAATTGCAAAATTAGGACTCACCATGGAGGTATCCAGACTGAATGTACTTCCAAGCCTAGGTACCTCTGCTCTGGAATCCATTTGTGAGGGCAATGAAAAAGGAAGTGAGTGTCGGTTGGTTAACTCTCTTCCTGTCCAAGGGTCGCTGGAACTTGGGGCAGCAACTGGTACTTTTGGGATTGGCCGGGCTAGCCATGAGTCCCCAACAACACGGCTAGAGGGGACAGGGGGTAGTTTGTCCCTAGATGGACAATCGCCTGGTGTACAAGGCAGGGGCCGTCTCTGAGGCCGGGTTTCTGATCCAACGGAGTAAGGCCGGTCTGGAGGGGGTGGTGGTGGAAGATCTCGAAGTGTGGGAGGTACTGGCAGTGGTTTGTCTTTATGGAGGGAGCCAGAGGCAGGCTGTGGAAGCATGATAGAAACAAATTAATCAAAACCTACTAATGCACAACAAAGAATCAGAAAACTGCAGAAATGGATAATGCTTTACCTTAGAGGCAGTTCCAAGACCAGACGCACTTGAAGGACCAGATACTCGTGGTTGCAGAAGGTCATGTCGGGGTGGCACTGGAGGAAGGGAAGCTTGTGGGGCCATAGAGAATGGAGAAGGAGGCCTTTCCACCTAGAACAATTAAAATTTCTTACCAGGTCACTCTTGTTTTGGGTAATGGCATCTTTCAACTTCTCCTAAAGCTGTAGATGGCAAGCGCCATGTGAACACTGAATGGCCCAGATGGGCTTGATGTAGGTTTAGGGTCACACAAACCCCTCTTCAAAATCTCAGAAACTGCAGATTCTAGCACTTCCTGAATTATTTTTTTGTCACCAGAAGAGGGCACTCACAGTCACAGAAATACCATGAAGATGGCAAGCTATAGACAGGCCAATGTATCTAGAAATGACAGTGCTACAAAAAGCTACTTACCTTATAATTTTAAAAATTATAATTTTCTACCTTCCCATCTTTAGAAAAAGAAAAAATCTCTTCAAAATTAAAAATAGAAACCCGTATAAAAAGAAAGGGGCAGATAGGAACCTCTCAACAAAGTACCTGGGAAAATAATGGTTTTATTTGTTTGTTTTTTTAGACAGTCTCACTCTATCACCTGGGCTAGAATGCCATGGTCTTTGGCTAGCTGAAAGCAACCTCAAACTCCTGGGCACAAGTGATCCTCCTACCTCAGCCTCCCAGACAGCTGAGACTACAAGCACCTGCCACAACACCCACCTAAGTTTTCTATTTTTAGTAGAGACAGAGTCTCACTTTGCTCAGACAGATCTTAACTCCTGAGCAGAATGGAGCAATCCTCCCAGTGTGCTAAGATTATAGGTGGTAATTGTGGAGGAACAAAATGAGGAAAGAGATCAAAGGTAACAAATTCTCTGTGGGTTATTATAAGAAAAAAGTGAGATTTGTATGAGGAAAATGATCAACTATACCACTGTAAAGCATCTTGAGTTCTTCCAAATAAGTAAATTCTGTAATTAAAGGGGATTAATATTTTCTGTCAATTTGAGTTCTAAAAAACGAGGTGCCAAATTAGAAGATACAGTATGTATACAACTTTTCCCGCCAACAGCAGGATGAAAAGTTTGCCCAAGTAAGCTGTCGAGGGAGATACAGTAATTCATAAATAGCTGTTCTGCATTTGTATTCTCCAACAGGAAGCCAAGGCAAATAGACATCGTAAGCACTTATGCAAGAAAACAGAGAAACCAGCACCCTCGTATTTCATCCTGCAGTTAGTGCTGGGGTAAGTGAAGGAAAAGAAAGGCCCCATCTGTTGCTACTTGTTTTTTACTCATGCTTAAGAAGATGGGCTCCACATCAAGAATGTGGTTGGGCGGTGCCTGTGGCACAAAGGAGTAGGGTGCCGGCCCCTTAAGCCGGAGGTGGTGGGTTCAAACCCAGCCCCGGCCAAAGAAAAAAAGAATAATGTGGCATGTGCAGCCAAACACCTCAATTACAAAAGTCAAAAGTTATTAGTCACACTCCCACTTCATCATCAATGTCTGTCCACTCACTACATCCTAATGATTTTTTCCCTAAAAGAACTGCATATCCATGCCTTTCTTTTCATTTTACTCAGTAACTTAAAAGTGATCCTGGCTCGGCGCCTATGGCTCAATGGGCTAAGGCGCCAGCCACGTACACCTGAGCTGGCGAGTTTGAATCCAGCCTGGGCCCACCAAACAATAATGACGGCTGTAACCAAAAACATGGCCGGGCGTTGTGGCGGGCACCTGTAGTCCCAGCTACTTGGGAGGTGGAGGCAAGAGATTCGCTTGAGCCCAGGAATTGGAGGTTGCTGTGAGCTGTGATGCCACGGCATCCTACCCAGGGTGACAGCTTGAGGTTCTGTCTCAAAAAAAAAAAAGTGATCCTCCCCAACTTGTAGCTTTTCTCACCAAATCCTTCTGCTTACTACTATCAGCTTAGCCATCCTTAAACACTCACCAACTCAAAAACCTTAAGTAACTACCAACTTCCCCTGGCCACAAAATCCTTCTTCCTGGCTTGCACATGTCCTTCTAATCTGATCTCCCTGACCCACAGCACATGCCACAACTCCCCAACAGGCACTTGACTGCTGCTGCTCCCCCCAGCGTTTCCTGCATTGCTCTGAGCCTTCTGCCCTCCATGTCTTCACGTGGTTTCTCTGTTCTGTAAGGCCCTCTCTGCCCCCGTCCACCTCTTTCTCATTTGTTAAGTGCAGAAGGCTGTGCTAATCATATTCTTTTAATTTTATTTTTAATTTTTATACATAATAGCTGTATACATGTATCTTTGTAAGGTAGCTAATCATATTCTTCGATTCATGGCTCACTATCATAACTGATCCCTGGAATGTTCTTTTATCCCAACATAATGGAAAAGAAATTATTAAAGAAACAGAACATTTCCAAGACCTGAAGGACATACATATACATATAGAAAGGATTCACTGTGTACCTGGTTCAGTGAAGGAAAGGAAGCCAGTAACAAACCTACCAAAAATACTCTATAAATTTTTCAACAAATCAAGGACAGGGAAAATGACCCTAAAAGCTTCTGGCAATAGAGGGAAAGGGAGCACCAAAGAGTAAAAAATATGCTAGCAGCTCTGCTAATTTAGCGCTGAATATTTTATTTATTTATTTTCTATTTATTTATTTATTTTTGAGACAGAGTCTTACTTTATCACCCTTGATAGAGTGCCATGACATCATGGCTCACAGCAACCTCAAAACTCTTGAGCTCAAGCTATTCACTTGCCTCAGACTCTCAAGTAGCTGGGACTATTGGTGTCCACCTACAACACCCAACTATTTTTAGAGATGAGGTCTCACTCTAGCTCAGGCTGGTCTCAAACTCCTAAGTTCAAGCAATCCACCTGCCTTGGCCTCTCAGAATGCTAGCATTACAGGCATGAGCCACCTCACCAGTCTTACAGCTAAATATTTTAAAACACTGAATTCTGTAACTAGTCAACTCACATTGGAGGGTTGAATAAAGGCATTTTAAGGTTATCAAAGGTCTAACCTACACTTGTGAGCCAAAAGAAAGTTTGAAGTTATTATTTAGGAAACAACTAGAAAAATCCTAATATGGTTTTCTTTTAGCATCACTGAATAAGTGCTTCTGACCTGATGCTGTTCTACCTTTGCCTATTACTGATTACACTAATCAGATTTATGTTTTCCAGAAAGGTCATCAAGCCACACGCAATAAA